>JASDQU010413122.1:0-10409 GCA_032191745.1 Picea mariana
TAATTGTTTGAAATTACACATAATTACTATAGGAATGCTATCATGTAATATATATAAGTAAATAAATAAACAAAATATATTATGAAAAAATTGAAACAAATGAAAATGTTACATTCAAAAAATTAATGTAAACAAATACCTGGAACAATCATTGTGAACATTATGTGCTCCCTCTTTATTGACATCCAAGGAGGAATGTTATTGTTGATAACAAAAATAGGCCACACTGAGTAAATAGACCTAAGATCTCTGAATGGATTAACACCGTTAGCTGCAAATGAAAGCCTAACATTACGATGTTCATCTTTGAAATCTGCCCATTTTTCCTCAATTTACCTAAATACAGAACCATCGGCAGACATTCAAAGAACACCATCTCCACTTCTATTATGTGCATGGTAATCCATAAATTGTGCTATGCTTTCACACCTGAACAATCGCTGCAAACATGGAATTATGGGAATATGATGAAGAACCTTTCGAGGCACCCTTTTTGTTATTTGATCGATTCGATATCTACTGATAAGACATTGCAGACATTATGTTTTCAAAGCATGTTGTCCATAATATATAATATGATCATTAGGACATGCATCTATAGTTTGATAAGCCATTCCAATGTCTTTCATAATGGCATGCAAACCTCAATATGTGCAAGGTAAAATATTTGACGATGGTAAAAAAAATTCACCTAACAATCTACAACATAACAAATAACTAGTTAATGTAAAGAATATTAATCGTAAAAATTGAATTCTTATTTTACACATTAATTAACACTAAAAAAAATAGAAAAAAATCAACATTTATATATAATATGAGATGAAACATATTACATACCTTAGGATCTGTGTCATATAAGTGTTCGAAAAATTATTCATAACCTTTAAGTTCACTAGCAGCAATGTAGCAGAGAGAATATTTGCGCTTGATCATTCATAAAGTCGTTTATTTTCTTTTTCTAATAGAGGTTCATCATAAATACCAACATTGTCCCCATCCTCATCCAGTTGTGAAAACAAATCTTGGATCATTTGATTTGTCCCATCATATTCTTCCATGGGATCATTAACTTGATTTTTCCCATCATCTTCTTCCATGAGATCCTCATTTTCTTGGTCATGATGTTCCTTAGCTTGTACAACATCATTTCTACTACTACTTGGTGCAAAATTCTACGGAAAGTTAGAGGGCATCTCTAACTTTATAATTACAAACAATCATGCAAAATTAGTGTATACTATAACACATATTCAAACAATATATATACATATATATAATTTTAGATAAAATTGACAATATAAAAACAAATAATGAATATATAGCTAATTACCATGGGACAATATTCATTCGATCCGCCATCAATGTGACCATATTTCCTACAATGTTTTGTAGCTATTTCTATTAAAATTCTTACAGGATGTATGAGGCAACATTTTTTGCAAGGGAAATAACATCTACCATCACCCTTTTCACATGCTTTACTTTTTTCCCCACTAATTATATTCTGTGACATTCTTCTGCACAAAAGTACCCTTTCAGAACTGTCGTTGTTATAGCAAGATTGTCACAACATCTTTAAATCGTCAAAATATTTATAGGTAAATTTAGGTCACTGTCGTTGCAATTGCGATGAAAAGTGACTTAAATATAACTAATTATTTGTTATATTTAGGTCACTTTGTCAAAGGGTATAATGGTTATAATGGTCAATATGGATTTGGTCATTGTCGTCGCAATTGTGACGAACGTTGACCAAATCAATTTAGACTTTGTCAAATTGTATAACGTTCAATATGGATAGTATCAAAGAGTGTAACCGTCAATAGTAAGCATCGCTCTTGCGACGAATACACACGTTTGTCGAAATAGAGACAATAGTCCACTATCTTGATGATTGTCGCAAAATTGACTAAAGTTGTATTCCATCGAGATAGAGATGAATACGGGATGGATTTAGAACAAAATTGAAAAAATGAACTTTTTCTCTTGAATTTTTTTACGAAAGAGTACATTCGTCGCAAAATTTTCAATATGTAGTACTGTTTGAATAGATTAATTTGAAAGTCCTTTGTGATAAATTTTTCTTTTATCTTGGCTACCATCCTATCCCAACTTTTAATTTTCTGCTTTCTCTTGCATCTTCAATCGGCCTACAGTTCATCCCGCTATAGTGCTGCATGACCCTTTAGTCTTGTCACTGCATGCTTTACCATCTTCTCTTCTTCGATATCTTCATAATCGAAGTACTTTTCCATAGAACGTACCCAATCCAACAATTCTTCAACTTCTAAATTGCCTTCATACATTGTTACCTCTATTTTTTCTTTGGCTCCTCTTCTTGAAACAACTTTCAATAAGTGGTCTTCTGCAACATTCTCTGCTACATATTCTTTGACCTCTATCTCTTCACCTTCAACTTCACTGATATCTCCAGTGTCTAGTGCTCTCCTCTCCGCTGTTTCCATGGAGTCTAGTCTCATTCAGAGTCACCTCATTTCTTCTTCCATTTATGGATTCTCTCTATGTCTTCTGGGTGGCATGATTCCACTGCCTCACCTTCTGATGTCTACAAACATAATCAACACTTGATACCACTGATGATATCAATTTATCTCCTTTCTCCTTTGTCTGTTGTCTCCAAACAAAGTCAATATCTCTGATACCACCTAATGCATTCCCCCTACTCTCCCTCAGGCTACACAACCTCTCGGTCAAGGATATTCAATTCTCCGAGCCATATTGGCTCTCTGAAACCTTAATGGTCTCACTTGTGATTAAACATAGTCCATTTTGAATTTTGGTGCAGGTCCTATGATACCCGCAACCTCTTCCTTCGCACTTCTGAAATATCAAGTTTCAGGTTCTAACTCCTTTTCCATTAGCCCCTTCTTGCATGTGACCTCGGGCTATGTCCTCACATAAGCCTATGATTGCAGGGCGACCAAGAGTGGTTTGAGACCACACTGCTTTTCTCTCCACAATTCAGTGCCAATCACCACGTGTCCCTTTGGCAATAATGTGGTTTTGATTGCAGCCCGCTCTTATATTTTTAAAATCCAAGTGCTTTCTGTCCCCATAATTAAGCTTGTCCATTGATCTTGTGATCTCGGTTAGTGCCTCTTGACAGATGACTGAGATCTTCCTCCTTTCCTTCCTTCTCTCTGGAGCATGCTCTCCTAGATTTCCATGGTCTATTGATGTGTGTCCCTTTCAAATCAATAGTCGTGATTTGCTTTGACAATTCAAGCTTCAGGAGTTTCAACTCCTTCCTTCACTTTCTCCAGGAATGATTTCACCCAGAGTTCACTATCTGTCGATGCGTGTCTCCCGTAGATCAACGACTATGATTAGCTTCGACTCTTTGGGCTTCAGGAGTTTCAAACTCTACGAAATTTGTTCCTCTCAAAGTACTTGTTACACATTATTTTTGTCACCCTTATGACCGTTAATGATGTAAACCTATTTGTTGCCTTTAGAGGGGTCAATGGCATGAATTCCTAAAGAAAGAAGGGAGAATAACTTTTCCTGGGAGAAGAAGTTGTGTTTTCCTCTATAAAAACCCTATTTTGGAGCATTTCCGCAGGCTTCTCTATATGTAGGGTGCATAAATTCTTGATTTCCACACCTTCCTCTATATCTGGGTTGCGGATTTTTTGCAGGCTGCACTATAGCTAGGGTGCAATGGCCTTCGTACATGGAAAAACAAGTGTCTTCTCGATGCTTCTAGAAGGAGAATATTATATGGTGAGGTGGCCTCCGAATGATTTGGATCTTACTCACTTTCATGATTTAGTGGGATCATCTTAACCTCCTCACCTTATCCTTTTCAGCCTATAAAAGGAGAGGAGCTCTCATGGAGAAAGTTAGCTTGATGAGAGCTTGAGTATGATTTTCTGATTTCGAACTCATTAATAAATGAAATAGTGGTCTAGGGATTACACCTAGAGTCTTGAGCATGGTTCTCTAATTTCAAGATCATTAAAAAATGAAACCAACTTTGAGCATGGTTCTGTTATTTCAAGCTCATTAAAAAATGAAACCAGCTTTGAGCATGATTTTTTGATTTCAAGCTCGTTAAAAAATGAAACCAGTTATGAGGATAGTTTATTGCATCTCTGTGACAACCTCGTTAAAAAATGAAACAGAGGTTATGATCATAGTTCTCGTTTCTGTGTCAATCTTGTTAAAAAATGAAATAGAGGTCTGGGGATTATACCTAGAGTCTCAAGCCTAGTTCTTCTCCTGTGTTAAGCTCGTTAAAAAATGAAACAACTTCCCCCTCTCTATTCGAGTCAAGTCCTTCATCTAGTATTTGAAGCTTCATTTCATCTGCCCGTATTGTTGAATGAATCAAAGCTTGGGGGGAAATGTCTTTGGCCTCTAGATTTCATGTTGAAGTTAAACCACTAGCTTCTTAAAGCTAGGGGATAAGTACCAACCATCTCTATGTAATGCGTTGGGAAGTCCAAGCATAGTTTTATATGGTTCAAGCTTGTGTAAAAATGAAACCACCTACCTCAATCATAGTTTCCTCTGGTTCAAACTTGTGTAAAAATAAAACCAGGTCCAAGCATATTTTTGGCTAGTTTTAAGCTTGTGTAAAAATAAAACCTACCCCAAGCACAATTTTGTTTTGTTTTAAATCTTGCGTAAAAATGAAAACAATCCTGAGATTAGTCTTTGTTCTTTCTCATGCTCGAAAATACATGAGAATAAGTTACCAAGCTTAGTCTTTGTTCTTTCTCATGCTCGTAAATCAATGAGAATGTAACCGAGTAAACTTTTATCACTTTTTCAAACTTGTAAAGGTTATTCGAAAAAGGAACCCCCTGGAGTTCCCTTTAAGCTCTTTTTAGACCCTCTAAACATGAAAAGATTGCCGAGCGATCTTGTTCTTTCACGCTCGTAAAAGCATTTGAAGAAAACGTTTGATGGGTAGTAGGTTATCACTTTTTCGGTCTCATCAAACTAAATTACAAAAAAGGAACTGAGAGAGTTCTCTTTAAGTGTTTTTCAGACTCTCTGAACATGAAAAAGCCCTGACTTTTCTTTCTTTGGAATCATAAAGAAAATATTGAAAGACCCATATGGGACCGAACCACTCCTTCCTAGGGTTCGTTAAACATACTCTGAAGGACTCATATGAAGGATGAGCTTACATTACAAGCATATGTTATCCTCCTCAATCGTGTGTAACAATAAAGATGTACTTGCCAGAAATGGTGGGGAAAAAATTGGGAAAGAAATGTGTCTAAACCTGTATTCCATGGAAGAGTCACTTTTAAACATGACACCCTTTCACTCGCTTTGTGTCTAGTTTGGAAAATCCACCTGTCTCCTGATCATACTCCTTTATAAGATTACAAATTGGTTTGTGATCCCTATTGTTGAGTCAATGTTTCCAAGACAGTTGTTGTGTCATCAATATGTTCAAAGAGAAATTCAACCCTTAAATCCTTCTATTGCATCGACGATTTCTATAGTCCTTAAGCCTTCTATTGCGTCAACCATCTCCGAGTCAATCCTGAATCACTTGTTACTCTGATCTACTTCAAATCTTGTAACCTGTTTCATGTCATTGATGTGGGATACCTTAAGGCCCTCCTGTGAGGAGTCTTTTCTTGTCGACTTCAACTCATTATCCAGGAATTAGACTTAGAAACTAATTGGTACCTTGAAACTTGCATGCCTCAATGGCAGGTTTTCTCACTTTCGATAGTGGGTTTTCATTATTGACCCCTGATTGGGAGATTCCACCGAGTGTTCAACTTCAACTCATTAATTCACACCCGTTGGATTGTACTAGTGTACCTTCGGATTCATTGACATTAATGGTGATTTCCCTCGCACTTGATAACAGTATTCACTAATGACCAGTAATCAAGTGGATTCTACCATGTTCGACTTCAGCACATGTATTCACATGGTTATATTCGTACTATAGAGTGGTGGAGATGAAGACCCTGGATCTTTTCTGACAGATCCAGGTTGCGTTGGAGTATATTCAAGTTGTACTATTGCATATATCCACATTGTATGTCTCACATGTATGTTCAATTTTGAGTCTTTAACACATATATACACAGTGTATTTTTGGTGGCTATGTTCAGATTTGAGTCATAATGGCATGGATCCACAGTGTAAGTTTAGTGGCCATGACCTATATTAGTTGACATGGATCTTTACATGTCGGCATTTATGATTTGAGTCATTTTTATTATGAGTATGGGAATGCCTACCTCAGTGAAGATATATTATTGTACTGTATTTCCTTGTTTGTTGGTAGGTTTCTGACCAACTGTTCCTTGTTCCCTACACACACTCGACAAAGTATTTTAGCTATCACTTTGTTCTAACTTCATACTTTGGGGGGATCTCTGTTACACATTATTTTCGTCACCCTTATGACTGTTAATGATGTAAACCTATCTGTTTCCTTCAGAGGGGTCAGTGCCCTGAATTCCTAAAGAAAGAAGGGAGAAGAACTTTTCCTGGGAGAAGAAGTTGTGTTTTCCTCTGTAAAAGCCCTATTTTGGAGGATTTTTGTAGGCTTCTCTATATGTAGGGTGCATAAATTCTTGATTTCCACACCTTTCTCTATATATAGGTTGCGGATTTTCCATAGGTTGCACTATATCTAGGGTGCGACGACCTTCGTACGTGGGAAAAATGAGCGTCTTCTCGATGCTTCTAGAAGGAGAAGCTTCTATGGTGAGGTGGCCTCTGAACGGTTTGGATCTTACTCTCTTTCATGATTTAGTGGGATCATCCTAAACTCCTCAACTTATCCTTTTCAGCCTATAAAAGGAGAGGATCTCTCATGGATAAAGTTAGTTTGATGAGAGATTAAGCTTGATTGGGTTGGAAATTTATTGATCTTGTTAGCTTGGTTAGATTGGATTTGAGCTTTTCTTTGTCAATATAGATTGTGAGTAGTTATCAGATCCATGGTCTCAGAATCCTTAGGGCAAGAAGTGTGTGGGAAGCAAGGAACTATTGGGAGGAACCTTACGACATCATAGCATCCAGTTGTAATCTCTCTTCCTATTATTTAATATAATACAATGGCATGCTTCTTTCCCATAGAATTATCTTTATTTTATTGCATAATTCCTTGATCACATACATAGGTTGTCATTGAATATACTTCTACTGATTTCACTTTGGTTGGTTTGTGTCTCACTACAGGATCAGTATCACAAGAGCACCAGAGTGAAGCAGGAACAACAAATATATAAGGAAGAGATCTCAAAGGTAAGTCATCAATTCCTTCTTTGGTAGTAAGATCAATGATTGTAACTTAGGGAAAGCACTATGTCCTGTCCTGTTTTGTTCTAGATCTATGTGGATCTAGGTAGATTAGTTTATGTCTGCATTTATTGATTTATCCAATAACAATACTTCCACCCAAAGTTGACTATCTATCGACACGTGTCTCTCACAGATTGACGAATGTGCTTCACTTTGGGTCTTCGGGCTTCGAAAGTTTCAACTCCTGCACACTCTCTTTCTCCTGGTGTGCACAAATTTTTGTTGCATGTCCTTATGAATTTGATGGCTATGATTTGCTTCAGCTATTCGTGCTTCGAGAGTTTCAAATCCTGAACACTCGCCTCCTCCCAGAGTTTTTTCACCTGAATTCGATGATCTGTCGATGCATGTCTCCCACAGATCGATGGCTGTGAATCACTTCGGATCTTCAGGCTTCGGGAGTTTCAAATCCTTCACACTCACCTTCTAATATTTTTCACCCAAAGTATTTGATCTGCTGACAAGTACCTCCTGGCAACCAATAGTCAGGATCTACTTCGTCTCTTCGACAATTTCGCCTCCTCCTCATCTACGAACTTCCAAAGTGATTTCACTCCAGAGTTGTAGATCTTGTGCCACCTGCCCCTCTTGATGATGAACGGTCCCTAATAAATTTAGGATTTCAGGACTTCAACAGTCCTCTCTCCTGTATGCAGTAAGAGACTTAAAATTCACACACTTTTCCTAGATCCAATGATCTGGAACGATCCCGCTCCCTCGATGGATTTTGACCGATAATTCATGAAATATTCAGAGCTTCACTCCTTTGAATATTTCTCTTTTCTATCCCTTCTGAGCTTTATTCATTTGAGGATTTTTATCTCCCACGCACTCCTTGCATTTTTGAGATCTCGAAAAACTTAGATTGAAGGATTTGTTAGAAATAATTTCTTCCCACACTCCTTGCGCTTCTATGTTCTGTTTCTTCGACACTTAGTCGCTCCTTGATTCTTTTCACTCCTTGCTCTTAGTCTCTGTTCCCTTCAATTCTTATGAACTCCTCTGAGTCAATTCAATACTTTGTCGATGCACTCCTTGTGTACAATATGCACTCCTTGCATACGAGTTCTTAGAAGAGAAATGATTGAAACTTATCCAGTTCATCACAATTTCATATGATCAACCATAAACAATCATACATAAACGAAATGAACTAAAACACACACACAATGCATCATTCATTCAATCACACCTCAAAATGAACACTGCCCAAGGAATTGGAACAATTATGTCTATTCTATTCATCCATGAAATAAATTACATAGTATTACAGTTCTTCACTGCATCTTTCTTGTTTTCCTATTTACTACTCTCCTCTACTCTTCTCTACTCTTTAATACAATACAAAAAAAAACATATCTAAGGAGTGGCTCCTTGAGCTCTTTTGTGTCCTGTCTGCAACCTATCCTATTTGTTTCTAGAGGTTACCTACTTTTTCCTATTACAATAACTATAATTTATTACCAGATAAGAGCTTCCACTCTCTACCTGCAACTCCTTACAGTCGTACAAGAATTTACAGACAAGATATATTTAAAAACATTGTTTCCAAAATATCTCAACAACTTGTTCTGTTTCGGAGTTAAATGTTGATTTGAAATTCTGTGATGCTGAGATTTCATATCCCTACCTCCATGCTTGCTTCCTTGACTTTGAAGGTGATGCTCCTACATCGCAAAGTATTACACGATATTCATACCAATGAAATGAAAGATAGTTGTGAGAAGAGATGTTAAGATAGAGAATAACTTGATATCTAGGAAATATCAAGAGTCATTAGCAGTGACATAGGACGATCATAATGAGACTCTGAAGGATGAGAAAAAATCAACAATTTCCATTTTAGGGAGTTTGACTTTGAGTGGGAAAAAGGAGTTACCCCTTTCCATTTATGTTAGGAGACCCAAGTGGCTATTGCAGACATTAAGGGATGTTGGTGAGGATCCTAGGAGTGAATTCATGGAGAGAAAGACTCTAAGGAAGTTTCCAAACTATATGGAACTTATGAGTAGCATCATTGATGCTAAGCCTTCCAGTTTTGAGGAAGCAACAAATGAACAAGTTTGGAGGAATTCCATGGTGGAGTACACCTATATCACAGGGAATGATGTTTGGGACATAGTGCCAAGACCAAAGGGGAATTCAGTTGTGAGTTCCAGGTGGCTCTACAAGATCAAGCATGCTATAGATTGTAGCATTGAAAATTTCAAGGTGAGGTTCATGGATACAAGATTCTCCTAGAGAGAGGGAGTGGACTATGATGATACATTTTCTCTATTTTCCAGGTATGCTTCTATTCGAGTTGTTATTTATGTTACTTCGGTTATGAGGTGGAGGATTCACCAGTTGTATATGAAGGCATATTTCCTCAATGATATCATTGAGGAGGAAGTATACATAGAGAAACATTGTGAATTTTAGGTACATGGGAGGGAGTCTTATGTGTGTAGGATTAAGAAATCCTTGTATGGACTCAAACATGCACCAATGACATGGTATTCCAATATTGAAGGATACTTGTAGAGTATGTGATTTACCAAGAGTGAGACAAATCCTAAATTGTACTTGATACTTGTTGGGGTTGATCCATTCATCTTAGTGTTGTACGTGGATGATTTGTATATCACAGGTGTAGAGGATCTTATAGTAGGGTCCAAAGCATATTTAGCTATAGCTTTCAAGATGAAGGACATTGGATTGATGCATGATTTATTTGGGTTAGAGGTATGGTATATATCGAGAGAGATATTCCTTGGTCAAGGGAATTACATAGTATAGATCTATAGGAGATTCAATATGGAGGATCATATACCTATAGATACACCTATGGTTACCAAACTGAAGAAGGTTGTCACTTCATATTTAGAGTTGGTGGATCCTAGGATATACATGAAGCTAATAGGATCTTTGATGTATTTGTTGAACACCAAGATAAATATATGTTTTGTTGTGAACACCTTGATTCAGTTCATGGTGGAGTTGAGGCAGGTGCATTGGATAGTAGTGAAGCATGTGCTGAGGTACTTGAGAGGTACAATGGATTATGGGTTGAGGTATCTTGAAGGTGATGGAGTGAGGCTACATGGATATTCAGA
>JASDQU010413126.1:0-10409 GCA_032191745.1 Picea mariana
TTGTTGTTTACCACGGGCGTGTTCTCGCCCAAAACTTTGGACTAGTGGGGTTTTAACCCATTCATTTGATATCTAACCCCCTTAGCAAGAAATATCGCTAACAGAATCCGAAGAAAATTTTATTTGTTGTAACAGAAGGAAATTTCGTAGGCCATGTTGTGAGAAAGAAAGGGGTATATATAGATCCTGAAAGAATCAAAGCAATAAACGATTTGAAACCCCCAAACTCAAAAAATGGAGCGCAATATTTCTTTGGGAACAATTTTATAAGAATTTTTTTTCCTGACTATGATTCCATTGTTAAACCCATCAACAAACTATTGAAGAAAGACCAAGAATGTGAGTGGACACCAGAAATTCAAAGAGCATTCACATAAATTAAACTTTCCATTACTACTGCTCTAGTCCTTGTGAGTCCTGATTTTGATAAAGAATTCGTATTATATTCATTTTCCTCAGATGAAACCATTGCTTTGATTCTCACCCAGAAAAAACTGAAGATAAAAGAGTTTCTAATTACTTTTATGAGTAAAACATTACATGATTATGAATTGAATTATTCACCTGTTGAAAAATAAGCTCTTTCACTTGTAAAAAATATCTCCCATTTCAGGACATATATTATTTCAAATCATGTTATTGCTTATGTTCCACACTCGCCAATTAAGATTCTTTTGAACCAACAACTCAAAGAAGGAAGATGGGATAATTGGTTGGCCAAGATTCAAGAATATGACATAGATATTAAACCATTAAAGGTTGTGAGAGGACAAGGATTATGTAAACACATGACAAGAATTAAAGTAGTAAATACTTCTTCTACTGATGGATTTAATAAGGTGATTAAAGAAAAAAAGTTGGAGAACTATGAATGGTATAGGGATATCATTTTCTATTTAAAATCAGGCCAATTTCCCCCAGAAATGTCTTCAAAGGGAAGAAGAACTTTGAAAATGAAAACGAACAATTGTGTTTTAGTGTCATGGGTATTATTTAGGAGAAATATTTATGGTATATTATTAAGATGTTTGGATCATATTAAAGCCATAAAAGTAATACAAGAATCCCACCAACGAATCTGTGGAGGACACTTTTCACCAGTGGTGACAACCCATAAAATCCGAGTTGGTTTCTATTGGCCAACAATATTTAAAGACTCCTATGAATTCATTCGAAAATGCATTCCAAGTCAAACATTTTCAGGAAAAATGAAGAGGGTTGTTATTCCCTTACAATCATCAATGGTAGAGAAACCATTTTTTCAATGGGTTATAGATGTGATTGGTCCAATAAATCCCAAATCTAGCAAAGAACATTCATATAATATTACAACAACTGATTATTTCACAAAATGGCAAGAAGCACCAACTTTAAGAAATGCATATTTTAACCACTTTATCCATTTTCTCAAAGAAAACATATTATCCATATTTGGCGTGCTATAAAAATTCATAATCGATAATGGTTCAATATTTGTTGGGTCTAAATTCAGCAATTTTTTTTGTGAATATGGAATAATCATGGGTCAATCTTCGAATTACTACCCACAAGGAAATGGTATGGTAGAATATCAAGAAAAATATTGAGGCTAACCACAAGAATTGGAATAATAAATTGATAGATGCACTTTGGGCAAGCCGACTTACTCTAAAAAAGGGAAATGGACATTCTCTTTTTACTTTGGTATATGGAAAAGAGGCAAGATTACCTTTTCACATGGAACTGGACACATTAGCACTAGTTGTTAATGATCAATATGAGGAACAATAACCAATGCAAAGAAGACATAATGAAATTTTACAACTCGAAGAAAAAAGAGAGCAGGCAGTATTAGCAATGAAAAAGAGGAAAGAAACAATCAAGAAGTATTTTGATAAAAGTACATCTGCAAATGATTTTAAAAAATACCAATTAGTTTTTCTATGGAACAAAGCAAAAGAAAATCCATCATATCACATAAAATTCAAAGCTTTGTGGATCAGCCCATACCAAACTGAGAGAATAAATGACCGTATTTCATACATACTCAAAGATATGAATGGTACAATTTAGTCGTTGCTTGTCAATGGGAAATATCTAAAGCATTTATTTTGTTGATGCCCAAACAACCAAGAAACCTTGTATATAGTTTTTCTTTTCCTTTGTACATTTGTGTTTTTGTTTTACTAGACTCCATAGCCCATTGGAATAGAGATTTTGGGATCTCAGCAACCTGCAAGGGGTCATTGTCCCACAGTTAGAGCCAGATGTTGATCCATATTTTCGACCAGTCTAGTATTTTCATTCAACCACTTGTAGGATTTATTTTACATTTTCTTAGCTTATTTTTCTTTACTTTTTTCTCTTACATCAAAAAAACCTCCAAGCACTTAATCATTTTCCTTACAAATAATGCATATGTGGAGCTACATAAAAATTCTTAAATATTTTATAAATTACTCAGGTCTACAACCCCACAGTCACCAAAACATTTTACTTTGTTTTCTTTTCCATTTTCTTTTGATACTTAGCCAATTTCAAGCGATGTAGATGAAAAGCTACTTACTGTCCCTTGACTTGTTTTTTAGGTTTTTACCTCCACAAATCTGTAGGTCTGCATTCACTTTCCACTTTCCACTTATTTTCATACTTAACCATTTTTCTCATTACAGAGCAAATCTCCCTACTCCTCATCACTATGAATCGTAGGTATGCAACTCCGCAAGTCCACATTTCTCCTAACACTTAACTGTATTCACAAATATTAATGCAGCCATCGTCATCCTTTCCTGAAGATTGTTTCACAAGATCTTAACCCCGCAACCTTGCAACTCCATGTTATACCTAGAATTTCCCATACATCATTTTACACCTCCATACTTAACACTTTTCGTTTATCATACAATCACATCACCATTTCCTGTCAAATTAATTTCCCCTTCCACATCATCCGCCACTTGTAAAATCATATTGTTGTTATTAATGAACAATTCATCAATTAAGGGTCACAATATATCCAAGTCCCATCACAATTGTTGATATTCAAAGCATGATCTATGGTTGATTGAGTTACCAAGGCAATATGTAGTGGAATTTACATAAAATAAAAATTCCAACCTGCAAGTATCGACAATAGTGCCACCTTTGTAAAAAGAAGAAAAAGATGTCAAGTAAGAATAACCAAGTATATTTTGGAGATACATTGAACACACTTGGTCATGAAGATCAAGGGTTCCAGTGGTATAGGGAACACAAGTACTACATAAGTCTTCCTCCAGCTAAGAAGAAGGAAAACCTAATATGGACATCAGGAATCGCATTAGCAGGATGTGTTCCAGAAGTAACTAATATGAAAGAGATCATTCAATGGTGTGCATATAAATTTGTTTCTAAAAGAAGGTCATCAACCCATTTCTTTAGCTCCCTCAACATTTTCTAAAATGTTGCGACTTCTTGCACCAACTATGCAATTCAAGAGAGAGGAAGATGATGAATTTTTGAAGAGACATAAGGGAGGGAACAGACTGTTGAGAAACTATTTGGAAGATCCAACCTACAACCTTGGTCCTTCTAGAATCGATGTAAACTTGTCAAAATACCCATACAGAGAATTTGTTTGGCTATTTTCTTGTATTCTCTGATTGGAATCCACTATGTTTATAACAAGAAATTATATATATGCAATGCATTATGCCCTGCATGAAAAATATATCATCGATTGGGGTTATCTCATTTCGAGTAAAATTTCTTTCTAGTTGAATAACCTCCAAAAGACCCATAAATTCTAAATGGATTCTTACCTCATTTTTTCCATTGCTTATGGCCATGTTTTTTAAGATTTGCCTCACACAAAACATGTGGATTTTAAGGTAGAACCAATTTATGCATGGTATTTAGTTTTGTATAGACATAAATCCAATATAGTTTTTACCCATTCCGCAACAATTTCATCTCAGAATTCAAAAAGTTAATATTTGGACAAATCACATCAAGGTTATCCTTAGAAGCGACTTTTTTCCTCACTATGAAAGGGATTTATGAGTTGTCTAAAGAATTCACTATAACTAGAGTATTTTGGAGTAAGGAGAAACCTTTCCTCTTACCATTTTATACATCAGATAAACTATTTGTTGGAGAAGTATCTAGGAAGTACAAAACTTGGGCTTGTTTCTTCCATGACAAAAGGAAACAGTTTATACCCCTACCATGGAAAATTGGGGATTGCATTGTTAAACACATAACTCACCTAAATGAGTTGGCAAAGAATCATGAACAAATGGGTTTGAAGGAAGCCAAACTTGTTGAAGGTTTGACCCAAATAGAAAATTCACTACACATATATATTTAATTGGTTATGCTTCACGCTTTATTAGAATTGAACAATTCCAAGAAGGTAACAAAGATAATTTGGATCTCTAGGAACTAGCGGCCTACAAAAATTCAGGGAAAACAGGAGAAGTAAATAGTACAAATGGGGGATACAAACACCATGGCATAGAAACAACAAATCAAAACCCTAACTCGCTGACAACGTCTCAAAGAAGCACTCCATCCAGATTGAAACGCAGAACCAATGGAATGGATGCCAGAAAAACACTAGTAGGAGGCTCAGATGATGATTGAGATAAAAACCCACCAAGGAAAATCCTTGAGAAAACACATGTCGCACACACTCCTATAAAAGGAAAAATGAATATGTCATCAGTGGAAATAAACACACCAAAATACTAGGACATTCCTCATGTTATGGACATGGATTAAATCATTGAAGAACCTGACTATTTTTGCAAAAATGTTGTTAGAAACAAGAGAAATAACTTATGCTATTATGACCCAGGATCCCGAGATATTTGAAGAGGAGTCTGTCACTCTGCACCACACGACTTACAATCATGAAACCAAAAATTTATTGTTAGAAAACGTTAATACCAAGAATAAAAAGTCAGATGAACTATGGAAATATTCAATTGACTTGGATGGAGTAGCACCATCTAAAATTTCATACTTTCATGGAGCTACTGGAGATGCATTAAAAAAGTCAATTAACAAAATGGAGAAAGAGAATTTGGAACTAAAGAAAAGGGTAAAAGAATTATAATTTTCTCTGGTACCAACACCTTTGTTCCCAGTGCCTCTGAGTTTTATGCAACCTATACTTGAATTCGAAGAGATCCCAGAAAGTTGTACGAAATACAAATGCTCATCAATTTTATTGCAGGTTGTAAGAAAGTATGTTGGTGATGCCATACAAATATCGGTTGATATAATTAAGGAAATTTGGGAACTTGCCCAAAATATTGCTAGATTTTCCTCCAGAATAGATAATTTCAAAGAATATATGCAGAAACGTTTGGAGAATGATGAAGGATGTCCATCATATCCATTGGTTCTCTACATACTCAATGAGGTAGAATTAGGACTCAATGAGGGTTTTGAAGTCCTCCCACCTAGTTACTGGTGGATCACCCTATAGCATAAGTTTTTCCATGTGGCTTTCCCACTAGGTTAAAGCATGGACCTCTAACTTCAATCTATCAAATGAAATATTTTTCTCTTCATCTATATGGTGAATGCTAAAATAAACTTCTAGTTGTTGCAACCAATGATTCAGTTTTAATGCATCGATATCACCTTGGTATGGCTTTATGTCCACTTTCACTTCCATCTTTAATAGGGACTATGAAGAGTTAACTACACTCGAACTCAACTAATTTTTCTCAGATTATTTCTGCAACTCCTTTACTAAGTCTTCCAGATCTCTAGATTTCCCCTTCGATCTGATCTTTGAGTTAGAGCCTCCATCCTCTCAAAATAGTTTGAGATTACTTTATAGAGCCTCAATGAGGAATATCATATTCCAACTGATGTTGTATACTTGTTCTTCCAACAACTCAAATATCTCTTCTGCTAGATCTCGAGGGTTATTATGAATAGACTCATCCTCCATGGCTAGGGTTTCTACGACTTCTCTTTAAGATGATTCCTAGATCCTGCAAATTCCCACACATACACAAAAGGAAAAACCTAATCTGATACCAATATGATCTGTAAACTACTATGGATATTCCACTCGAACAATTCATCACAACATATCTAGTAAAGTACTAAAATCTTTACTATTAAGGTTAATTTTCCTTTAGATCTCCAAAATATTTAGTTACTGATTTTTTGCTTATACATGAAATAGATAAAACATAGAAAATAGATAACATTAAAATACATTCACACCATCCACCAATACACAAGATATGACCTAGGAAACCCAATACTAGAGAAAACCCAACTAGAAGGTGAGGTTTCTCTACTCTCTTTTATCTGGTATAGAAATGATGCAAGTACAAAGAAAGAGGCACTCTCCGAGGAGTTTCATTTTACCTATGGCCTGTGTGGATACTACATAATATATCATCCTCTATTATGCTCACATAATACCACTCTCAAATGTTCTTCTCAGCTATGGAACAAGATATAATGCAAAATAATGGAACCCTTTCTCCTCCTAGTGGCCCAATATTTAACATAGCCCGATAGCCATCTAGGGGTAGGTTTTTGAATTTCACAACCCTCAATTTTGATATGGTTTTGGACCTACTAGAATATTATTGAAATAAAATACGTGGCTAGATCCATATACATGTGTAACGGGGGCTGATGTGGCATCCTCTCGTACCATGGTGGTCATCACAATAGCTCAACTTGAGGGAGGCATAAATTTTTCATACAATCTCTGATTAACGTGATTTTTGTACCATTGGAAATTTCGTGATGTGTATAATAACGTCATGGGGTATGAGTTTCAATGGGTTTTGATGCATGTAGAATCAAACAGGTAATTCCATATGGGATTGTATCTAGCATGTGGAAATCATCCAAAGCCTTGTATATTTGAATTTACTTTAATTAAAGTAATTATTAAAGTAAACTATTTTTATTAGTGAGTTGAGTTATTTAAGGAAATGATAAAAGTAATTATCATGAAATATTAGCCATTGATCTGTAGTGAGGTGAGAAGCAATATAAACCATCAATCACTTTGGATATTAGGGTTAGGTTATAACTCAAACTTATAAAAGAAAGGCTAGGGTGAAGGAGAAGATACCTTTTGGTGAGATACCAATTTTGAAATTTTGGTGAGATACCAAGGTTAGACACTTGTTTGAGATACACTTGTGAGACAGGCTTTTGAGATACACTTGTCTGAGACATTATGTACACAAGAGGAAGGAAAGAAGGAATTTTTCTAGTGTGGAGTCATTGGAGAGTGAGGAGATCTCACTGATTGGGTGAAGAGCATTTCATCTAAGTGTCTATGCAGAGAGAGTAGGATCATGAAGGATTGTGATTCTAGTAGATATCAGATAGGTGGAGAAGGACCTCCATCTAGAGATAAGGTCAAGGAGAAGAGAGAACATAGGTAATCGTAAGTGGGTTTAAAGAGAGAAAAGCCACATGAAAGATTTGTGTCATACAGAGCTTTTCATAAAGTACTTGAGTTCATGTAAACGAGCGTCAATGTAGAAAGGTGCATATATGAAGGGGTCCTTAAGGAAAGGTGCATATACCTCGAAATGCATGCCATATATGGGTTGTGTAGCAGGTCATGCTGTGCCAGGTTTTTTAGTATTTGTATTTATCTTAGTGGGCCATTATCCCTATTACGGGATCCCTGATATGATCATAATAAAAGAATATCAGTACTGGTTTTCCCTCCAGGTTTTTTTCCCAGGGGTTTCTACCCAAAAATATTTGTGTCTTGTGTGTGAGATTTTGGTTTCCTTGTTTATGCTTTCACTGCATGTTTTTTTGATTACTCAGTTGTGATTTAACTCAATAAATGATTTATTTGGAATTAACTGTCGGGTGTTGGGTTTCAACATGGTATCAGAGCCATCGCTCTAAGAGGGAGCTAATATTAGGATACACAACGACATATATATGAGATCTGAGTGACCAAGAGATAGATCATGTCCATATCTAGGGTTACAAAAACATATCTATTGGATCATGAGTGCCATGGTAGGTGAAGATATACTTTCACCTAGAGATCTAATCAGTGCAAAGGAGAAGGAGGAAACAATAGACATATCTGGTAGCAAGAACAGATATGGGAAGCAGAGCAGTATAGTAGTAGTAGGAAGGTCTAGTAGATTGGAGCAAATTTATGGAGTTGTATGCATTGAGTAGGTTTCTCAGGGCACGTCTATACATGGGATATAGTGAAAAAGAGTACATACACATGTTGCAGAAGAAACTAGTGCTTACATACTCAAGCTACAAAGGGAACATGTGCATATAGATATGGGTTTCAATAGCCTAGTGTGCATAAGTACATGGGCTATAGAAAGAATAGGCACACAGAACTTGTGGAAGATGTCGATATAGGGTTGTATAGTAGCAACAAAGGTGCTCAGTTGCAGGAGCTGATTGTTTCTCAGTGGATAGAAAACACATACCGAGTGAGGAGATCTCATTTATTGGGTGGAGAATGAATTCCATACAAATGTGTAGGAAAAGGTTCGAGGAAAGGAGCAAAGGGGTAGCAATGGAGATAGAAACCAACCAACAATATTGAAAGACTAATCTTGAGTTTTGTAAGGATCAACTATTTGTTGCATTTTATTATTCCTCAGGTGGAGCAGTATCCTAGGACGGGAGCCTGTAAAAGGATCCAAGGGGATCTTGGATCATGGATCAATTTCAATAAAAGAGGACAAGGAGCAAGAGGATTTGAAGGTTGATAAATTTAGAGAGAGTCATCCTTCAGGTTCAGGTGAGCAAGATAATCCTTCCAAGTATATAAAGAAGTCATGGTTCAAGATGACCATGGATGATTCTTAGGAGCAAGAGGCTTCTAGGAGCATGATCAGAGGAAAGTCTTTGAAGATGAGTCCAAGGGAGATGGCATGGATAACTTCTATTTCATATGGAGCAACCAATCAGGTGGATTGGAGAGAAGCCATGGTAGTGGATTTGGTATTGAAGACATGGCCACCTCTAGGTGGTAGAAGTACCTTCCTCTCTAAGAGGGAGTTTTGATGCATGTAGCATCAAACAAGTGCTTCCACATTGCCTTGTGACTAGGATGTGGAAATCATCTAAATCCTTGTATCTTTAAATTTAATTTAATTAAAGTAATTATTAAAGTAAAGTGATTTTATTAGTGATTTGAGTTATTTAAGGAAATGCTAAAAGTAATCATCATTTAATATTAGCCATTGATCTCAAGTGCGGTGAGAAGTAATCTCAAACGTTAATCACTTTGGAGATTAGGGTTAGGTTATAACTTAATATTATAAAAGCAAGGCTAGGGTGAAGGAGAAGATACCTTTTGGTGAGATACCAAGTTTAGAGACTTGTGTGAGACATTGTGTACACAAGAGAGAGAAAAGAGGGACTTTTACTAGTGTGGAGTCATTGGAGAGTGAGGAGATCGCATTGATTGGGTGAATATAATTTCATCCAAGTGTCGATGAAAAGAGAGTTGGATAAAAAAGGACTATGATTATAGTAGATCTTAGATAGGTGGAGAAGGACTTCCATCTAGAGATCAGGTCAGGGAGAAGAGAGAACACATGATGCCACAAGTAGGTTTCATTAGAGAAAAGCCACATGAAACAATTGCATCATACAGATCTTGTTGTATAGTACTTGAGGTTGTTTACACGGGTGTCAATCTAGAAAGGCACGTATACGCAAGGGTCCTTAATGAAAGGCGTGCACACATTCAAAATCATGCCATATCTAGGTCATACACGAGATCAGACTGTGTCAGATTTGTTTGTAGTTATATTTCTCTAAGTGGGCCATTATCCATATTACAAGAGCCCTATTTTGATCATAACAAAAGCATCTCCATATCGGTTTTCCCTCCATTTTTTTCCAGGGGTTTCTACCTGAAAAATATTTGTGTCTTGTGTGTGAGATTTTGGTTTCCTTTTTTTATGGTTATGTGGCATGTTTAATTGATTACTCAATTGTTCTTTGATTCAATAAGTGATTTATTTGGAATTAATTATCAGGTGTTGGGTTGTGGAAAAATTCAACATGGTATCAAAGCATGTTGAAATAAACAACACTGGGAAAGTTTTAACCCCCCAAAATGTCATTTCATGCCTCAAATGGCCCTGGAAGGTTCCAAACCCTAATTTTCCAAACTAGGACCTACCACTAAAATAGCCCTGCAAGCCGATTTATCCAATTTTTTTCACTTTGGAAGGATCGATATAGATGACAAATAATATAATGATCCAATATAGATCAAAATGATCTAGTGAATGAACTATGTATGTTTTTATTTTTAGGGAATGAAACTATATGATGAATATGCAACTACTTACAATGAAGGACCATAACTCTGTAGCATGAGTCTTCTAGACATGAAATGTCTTAGGGTTTATTGGTTGATTCTATATAACTACTTATCTCCTTCA
>JASDQU010413134.1:0-10409 GCA_032191745.1 Picea mariana
CCTTCCTCCTGTCGATGATCACTAGCAGATGGTGTAATCGTGACAGCAGAACGGTTACACTCTTCAACTCCTCCTTACAGGCTGGAGTTGAGATGAAATAGGGGAGCTCCAATGCATAAGGGAAATGCCACTCCATGTATTCGCTGTCAGGGTCATCAAATGAGTGGCCAATTCCAGGAAATTGGTGACAGATGACCTCTCCTGCTACACAGTGGTTCACCTGCGGCCGAATATCTCTAATACGCACAGGCGGGTGAATAACTGAAAAGGGATCGCTGATCTCAGGTGGTGGATGTTCACTGATTGGCTCTGAACAAAGAGCAGACTGCCCCTCTGGTTCTTTTTCCTCTTCTTGTTGGCTCTCCTCCAGGTCCGATTCATATTCATCATAAATAGGGACCATGGGGTGATTCTTCTTGCTGACTGGCTCTTCAGTATGTTTATAGTGATCGAATGTAGGATAAGCGTGTTGCTCATCATCACTATAATATTCATCAAAAAGGGGTTGACCCTTATCTCTATGATCCTCCTCCAGAATGGCGATCCCGTCAAAAATATCCGTTTCAGGGACAGTGGGACCTGCTACTTCTGGTTGCTCATACATAATCTTCTTCTCTTTAATCTTAGGTAAAAATATATCATGAGAAACTCCCTGGAGAAAAAGAGAGGGAACCACTTCCACAATAATGTCTTCTTTACAAACGGGAAGGTCTCCGTCCTCAGAAACAGGGTTGCTAGGAATATCTGCTTCAATCCGACATTTAGGTGAGCCATCTACCATGGACCACATCTTCTCTACCAACTCATAATGTCCATAGGAGGCGTGTTGATCTTTATGAACATCTAAAAGAACAGACACATCCGATATGATGTCAGATGCTTCCATCCTCGAGCTAACACCACTCATATCACTCAACACCTCAATTTTTTCACAACAGATGCTTTCCTCCACAGTAAGGGCTTCATCATGGGCATGGTCTTCAGGGCCAACAGAGGCTTCATGAAGCAAAGAAAACTCTTCACAACAACTTTTAAACAAGCGAACAGCTGGATAGTAGTCTTTACAAAATGAATTGAAAGCTGTATGAAAACCTGCTAAAGAGCGGATGCTTGTGGTGGGAAGAGACCGACACCATTCAAGAGAAGCTCCCTTCAATGAATACCTAAAGAGATTAATATGGACATCCTCATGCGTGATATTGTGTCAGTGGATAGCCTCATGGAAGTCCAGTAAATGCTCAGCTGGTTCTTCCCAATCTGATGCATGAAATTCCGGGAGGAAATCTTCCCTTTGGTCTCTATCAGGAAGTGCATTAGGGAAGCCAAATATCTTAGAAAAGTCACAGAAAGCAAACCTTTGAGCCAGAATTTTCTCCATATCGAACCAGTGGAGTCGCCAATCGATCCTTGAATCATGGAGTCGCCAGGTGAAAGATGTGCAGCTTCAAGTGTGTCTGGTCCTTGTTCACCATCAAAGGCTAGATCTTAACGTGTCGTTACCCCAGGAAGCTCCTCAGGCTGAGAAAGTAGCCGCTGAAACCTTCTCGAGAAAGCTCCTTAGGGTCAGCTTTCAGGTGTGCTAATAGTAGTCACAGCCGAAACAGTGATGTGGAGACAATGGAGTCGCCACAGTGGAGTCGCCAGGTGCACAGTAGCAATATTTAAGGGCTCTGATGTCTGATGCACCTTCAGAATCAGAGACTCAATGTCGTTCTGCCCAGGGAAAACCTTCAACTTTGTCCCCGGCAATGGCGCCAGAAATGTTAGCGTCGGAAGTCACTCCTGGATTGCTATCAGGAGTAGAGCCCGATGCCCATCAGTTTTGTGTCACGGTTTGTTTATAGATGGAGTGACCGAATGGAAGCCAACTCAAAACGATATCATTCCAACTCCAAACTAGGCCAGGCATGCATAAGTGAGTGAGGTCTTAATAAACTTCAGACAGTGAGTCATAGTAAAGGGTGGACAGGTGGAAGACTTATATGGAATGAGTGCGAAGGTCTGTTACAAACGACAGGTTCCTAACAAACTGTAGAAGAAGGCATCCAAACACAAGGTCTTCTTGCACTTGAATACAAAACACCAAAGAATACAATAATGCAACGATAAATCATTTATCATAACAGAACTGCACTAAGTCGTGCGACTCAGTCAATCACGAACTCTCTAAGCATGAGACGAAAATTAGATGGAGCGAGAAAAAACTGTCTGTCATAAAACAAGATATTTCAAATACAGATGCATATCCAACAAACTAGAATGTCTATTAAACTTTACAGTCGGGAGCTCTGCTCTACCATCGATGCCTTACAAAATACAAAGACTGAGTCTATATACTTAGAGAAAAATGCCTAACAGAGGCGTGCCCAGTCGCCCAAGGCTTGGTGTCCCTTCAGTCAAACTCATACTGATATTCTTTGTCAGACGCCACCTTAACTGCGCATGGCTCCCGCAGGGGGAGTAGCTGAATCAGTAAATGTCGAGTTAGCATGCGCAGACCTCCTCTGGCAAGTCGAGGAGTCGGCGTGGCTTTTCTGAAGAGAACTGGTACAGGGGACCCTCTCAGGTAGATTTTTGGTCGGGACCTCCATACTCTTCAATAAATGACTAAGGAGAGGCCTCAACCACCCTCTCTTCTCTGCATTCATTCATGGCAGCTACTAGGATTTCACGTCGAATCGACGCCCGGAAAATGTAGTGCTTCCTCTCTTTCCTCACGGCCTCGTGTACTTCACCGTGACTTTACCCCGACTCTGTATCGGGTTTCAGGGTTTCTTGTTCCCCATTGTCAAGAGTTCTTGACCCTTTGAACCTCCGATCCCCGATGCGCTCTTTCACCTGCTGGCCCTTCCGGCTCAGCTCCCGCTCATATGACCTACTCCCGTGACCACAACCTTATCCCGTCGGGGCTACGAGGTCGCGAGTTCGAGATGCACGAACTCCTTGCTTCCGGGATCTCCGATATCCCGATGGCTTCAACTCCTATGGACGCTTCCCTGTCAGTACCCTCCCCGATAACGTTCATCTCCTGCCACGCGTCTTTTCCAGATGGACGGTCCCTATTGACTCTCGGGGATTCGGGACTTTCGTTGTCTTGTTTCTATTTCTTTTCCCGAGACAAGAAATATTGCTAACACATCGCACAAAGCAAAGCAACACAACATGTATGTGGTTCACCCCCACCCTAGGGCTACATCCACCAACTCTTCTTCTTTATTAATGTCTTCAATCAGCTACAACACATGGTCACCAAAAACCCTTATGTGCATACGACATAAGATCTGCACATCTCGCTAGATCTTTCTTCCTTGCATTGTAGCATAAAGCCTTCTATAATCTCTATAATAACTTACACTTAGCTCTATAACCCTTCTACAGTCATGGACATAGCACTACTAGCACTTAGCTTACATCACATAGATAGACTACTTTCCTTTTACCTACTTCGCCTAGGCATCTATTTATACATACAAAAGTGGGCCTAAGCATGGGTGAACCCACAGGCCGATATCCCTTTCCCATTACATTGTCCCAAAACCTAAAAAGGGCCCCGAAAGTGGGCCAAGATCCCATGATCTTTTCTTCATCTTTCACTCCATCTTTGACAGGCTGTTGAAGTCCCAAAAATGGTAAAAAATGACCAATTGCTCCTCAAAACTTGGTCAAGCGCCAACAACTACCATGATTTGCAATAGATAAGGTGAGCTTTAAGAACTCACGAGAAATCTATTTAAGGGAATAGAAATTTCATTTTCACTGCCACTGTAAAAACACGTGAAATTGATCAACAAGTTACCACTCAAAATGCAATAGTGATGGGTACTTTGGTGTAGTTGAAGTGTCAAATAATAGTCTTTATGCTTAAACATATGGTAATAATCTTGAACAAGGATGATCATTATGGAACCTCCAACCAAGTGTAATCAGTCAAATTTAATTTTGAAGGATTAAGGAAACATGAAACAATGCATTTGTTAGAAGATGGCATGGAAATGGTCCAAGAAGATTCAAATCTTGTGAATGCAGCAATGGATGAAACTTCCAACTTCCATACCTTTTTTCAAGTAACATGTTTTGCAAGATCATTAGGATTTTACGAATTTTTTTTTATTGTATTTATACTTCACATAACCACTCTATTGTAACATTTTTTGCAAAATCATTAGGATTTCAGGTTTTTTTTTATTGTATTTATACTTCACATAACCACTCATAACCACTCTGATGTAATACTTAAAAAACTATATAAGTGTAGTAGTTAAGTTAGTGATTCTATTTTTAATTTTTTTGAAAATTTTGACTTTAAACTCTAATGTTCTTTTGATGCAACTTTTATCAACATAAAACCTCCCCATTGTAGTTGAAAAAAGAAGACATAATATAGATTTGCAGATTAAAATTA
This sequence comes from Picea mariana, assembly GCA_032191745.1. Taxonomy (NCBI): domain Eukaryota; kingdom Viridiplantae; phylum Streptophyta; class Pinopsida; order Pinales; family Pinaceae; genus Picea; species Picea mariana. The sequence goes on from JASDQU010413134.1 coordinate 4,403, forward strand.
GAAACTGCAATTAAATTTTGAGGCACTTTAATAGATTTGAAAATTATAATTAGAAACTGCAATTAAATTGAGGCACTTGAGCAAACCCTAAAGACATATCAGTTCAGTCTCTCATTAGAGGAGTAATTAAAGAGATCCGGGGCAAAGTAGACGTCGTTAGCGCCTTATCTCCCTCGCATTCTCGTCAAGCCTGTCCCATTCTCGTAGAGCCCGTCCTGTAAGGGTCTATGCTCGGGGAATTCTGCTCCTTCAAATTATGATTCAACCGCTGGTTCAACTGGGAATAGTATGAAGCTTCTGAAACTAGTGCTAGTGGGGGGTGCTATTGGTTCAACTGGGAATACTTTTCTACTCCTGGGAATGAGGAAGCCGGGGCTGGTGCTTATTGGAATGAGTCCGGTTAAACTGGTGTTGATGGGACTGCTTGTCGTTCTGCTGCTTTTCCTGCTTGGCCCGGTTATGCTTTTGGTTTTTAAGTTGAACCAGAAAGAACATCTATGTATGCCAAGCAAAGTAAATGGACACCACATTGAAAAATGGAACAAAGAATATGACAAAATAATTTAAATATACCATTTTAGTGGATGGGAACAAAGTTGTTTAGGTCCGATGGATGTGCCTACTTAGTAAAATTTAACACCAAGTTTAATATAGGGTGGCTTTACAACATAAACGTTGGTTGTTTCTTTGACAAACAACTGAACGTTTGGTGTAATACTTCCCTTTTCTGCATGACATGGCAGGGTGAAGTTGGAAATACTATGTTGGCCTTCAAAAGCGTTGATTTTGTTTTATCAGCAGCGGGTTATATTCCTGCTATTCTCCCCCAGCAGTAGTATGGTATGGCCACATGAACCAAGCAAAGGGTGGCGTTAAATCTCTTCTGCAATCAATATATCATACATTTCTGGAAATTCTGTTGTAAACTTTTCCAACCGATTCAAAGAACGGATTTTTTCGACACATAAATGTTGTGAGTGACGCGTTGATTACATGCAACCGGCAGTTTCCAATGTCCATGCCACAGACAAATCCCCCTCAAATAACATGCCTTGGCTGATAAAAAATCTTTGTTCATATAATCTTGCACATGGTTCGCATCCCACGCATCTTCCAACCAAGAAAATTGTTGATAATTTTGAAATTCGTCTACGAAATCCCAATTTTCACCCTGGCATTTGAGGTGAGGGATATCGGACAAACCCTCAGCGGTGACGGTTTCCTTAGAAGGTTGACAGAACTTGTCCTTAGAGTCCAAAAAAATGATTGAAGCAACCCCAGTTTGAAATAAAGATACGACGATTTTCTAAATGAATATATGGTCGCCATTAGACTTACTTGGAAGAGGGGGTTTCCATTTCCATTGGGCATCGGTGGAGGTGAGAAACCACATGAAGAATTTCCTCTATCTGCGATGTCGTCTGAGGAAGCCGAAGAGGTCGTTGAATCGGGTGAAGAAATAGAAAAAGAAGAATAAGATAAATGGGTATCCATTCCCTCCATTTAAATTTCAAAATCCAAATGCGAGGAGACATCGGGCAAAATGGGGAGCTGGGCGGCGGAGGGGCGGAACGAGGCAAAGGGGCGTTGGCTGACAGAGGGTATGAAAAGGGCGGAGGGGTATGACAGCTGGTTGGGCATTCTACCTTTTGGAGCCCGGTGCTCGATGCTCGAGACGATCAGGCTCAAAAGGTAGAAGCATTAGCTTATTCCTATCTTCATATCCAACCAGGATAAAACTGTTTAAAAATAATAGCTCCTACTTTTGAAGTTTATTGTGTTTAATTGTATTTGAAAATATGTGAGGGTAATTGTAATGGCATTTTAATGTTTTTTTTTTCAGTTAAATTTTAAATTTGTAAATATTTGAAAATTTTAAACAAATGAAAATCTCATTCCACAAAGAGATAATAGAAATTATGCCATCTATATTCATTTATTTTGGTCCCAAAAACTCGAAGTTTACAAGACATAAATGTTAAAATGCAAATTTCTAAAATATTTGAAGTTTATTAAACAAAAGATATTGAATATTAAAATCCAAATTTTTAAAACATTTGAAGTTTACTACACAAGAGATATCGAATATTAAAATGAAAACGAATATTAAAATCCAATTTGCAGAGCCTACAATAAAACCAATGTATTTTCCAAGGTTATCACATGATTTTGGTAAATTTCAGTGACAAATTTCCACCACTTCAATTCAAAATCGTAATGCAAAGTTTCAGACCATGTCAACTAAAGACAAAAAGAAGCAATATTATCCATTGTGATTCATACCTAAGCATCAAATTATATAAACAAAACAGTCATTCTGCATAGAAATGATATATAAAGAAAACCAGAGAGAAAATGTTTGTATATATTTTTGTGCAGAGCATACAACCCAGGAAGCTATCCAAGCAAACGATTGAGGTCCTTATTTAGCTTAGCTTATTATATAGTGTCTCTAAGGCAGCGAGTGATTGCAGTGCATGATCTGTGATAAGGTCTGACGGGCTCTGTGGCTCTTTAACATTTGCGAGTGTAATACGGTCTTCCAGAACGTGGGCGGCACGGGATTCGATTCACGTCCAAGGAACCGTAACTGATGTAGTATCATATTAGCCTTAGAAGCCTCCCATGGCCTACTTCGTTTTCATTCTCCTCATAAACATTAGCACCACATTCTCCCCAGCTTCCATCATCACACATTTTGGTTGCAGATGAGGATTTGATCTCGTGATCAAGCCATCCATCCCCGGATGAGCCCAGCTGGGAAACCTAGTCGGAACTCAGCTGGCCATTCACCCCATCACTCGGAAGGATGAGACACACATCAAACACCACAAACAGGCTCGCTAGGAATGTTGTTGAATTCCCTCTTACTGCCCCAATTATAGAACACCCTGTCGAAAAAATATGGCTAAGCACATGAAAAAATAAATGGGTTTTCTTTTGAAAATGAACCCGATAGATGGGTAATTGGCGAGGTATCCTTTCCTTCCATTTAAATTTAAAAATTCAAATGTGAGGGGACATCGGGCGGAACGGGGAGCTGGGCGTTCTACCTTTTGGTGCCCGGTGCTTGAGACATCCCATCGGGCTCCAAAAAGTAGAAGTGTTAGCTTACTCCAATCGATTTTTCTCTATTGTTCACTCTTGTACAATGACGTGACATCATATCATTGTATTGTTTCTTATACATTGTTGTGACATCATATCATTGTATTGTTGGGCTTCAATTGAAATTATATGAATTCAAGTGAGAGAAGGTAACTTGATTGTCGCTATACTCACAAATTCCAATGGTATATCCTTGTGACATATCTCCCTTGATTCAATTTTTTTCTTATATCTATTTCTAACTTTCTACAGCTCAGGTTATTTGTTTGGGGTGCATATTTTGGTAGAATAAATTTCTATATTGTTTTTTGAAATTTATATGTTGATTAATTATGTTGGTTATTTTCAAATTATTAACCAAATTGATTGTGTTCATAGTGTTATATTTTTTTTTCTTTCTGAAAAACGAGAGGAAAAGTCTTTTGGATGCAGTGATGAACCTGGAAACTCACTTGTACAAACACACTTAATAAGCATAACAACCCAAGGAAAAAATTATTCAACTATGGACATGCAAAGTGACTTATATGTTTCAAGTTGACGCAATGGAAACTGTAGGTAAGTTCAACTTGTCATTATTGTTCATTGTTATCAAACATATTTGTCCAATCTTCATATACATCTATTGTATAAAACTGTGCACTAGTTTTGCAAAGAAATTCAAGGAGTAGTTGAGATTTGGTAATGAAATCAACTTAACAATCTACACTACCATTTCTTCAAAGTTGAGTGGTTTATCATTTTTTATTGCTAATTTTGAAAAATAGTTTGTTTAGTGAGGAAATATTGTCATCAATATGAATATAAATATGAATTGAATTGGAGGTAACCTAAATGGAAATCATTTTTTTATTGAATTACAAATCTCAATTGAATAAATAAAATAAATGACTCCAAATATTTATATAAATAAAATTAGTAAGTAAAATGCAAATTATACTCAGAAATTTATCCAATTTATCCCATATTCATGTGTTACAAGGAATTGTGACAATTCAAGCTTCCATTGCTACAACAATGCTGATGGGTATTTTATATGTACTAATTCCCTCAATTAAATTGTCAACCCAAGGTAAGTAAACTTAAAGGTAAGTAAACTTAGCGTTGTGGCACAATATGAGAAAGGAAGAAAGAAAAGCTAATGGAAATATTGTCTAGCTAAGGAGATAGTTTACCCTAGGGATCAACATTCTTTTTAATTTACAATTCTATTTTTTAAAGAGATGACTTTTAAAATCTATTTAAATAACAAATTGTATGTAAAGAAAAATGAGCTTCAAGCAATTCTAGAACTATGAACTTTTTGACCTAAGTATCCTTTAAACAATCTAGGACTATGGACGGTTTAATCTATCTCTAAATAAGCAAATAACAAGTAATATATTTCAAATCTATTTAATCTATTCAATCTCTCTTTAAATAAGCAAACAACAAGTAATCTATTTCAGAATTATTTGATCTATCCATCACTAAGAAAGTAAGTAAGCAAGTAAACAAGTAATCTATCAAAACTATCTTGACAAGTGAACTCTATTCTTAAAGTAAAAAATCACAACTATTTCTATCTCGCAAAGAATAAACATTAATCTACTTAGCTAAAAGCAAGAGTGTTGTGAACGTATTCAAATGTGATGACTGTCTCTTCGATGGTGAATGACATTAACTACCAATGCTAATTCAAGTAGAATTAACTCAATGCTAACTTCTACAGAGAAATGTAAAGTATCGATAAGGCAGTCTATACAAATTTTTTCCATCATAAAAGTAATACTGAATATTCTTAGGATCCATATGATCTTTAGACATTGTGCAGAAAATATTCAACATCAATCATTCACTCTATCACACAACTGTTGCTGGAAAGTACCATATTCAAAATCACTAACTCAAGCAAAGCTATAAACTCATAATTAACACTTAATTAAAAATCCTAACTCAAATTCATAACTAAGGTGACAATGAAAATACTCCATGCAAATCTACAACTGATGCTAATTAGAAATCATAACTCAAATTCATAACTAGGATTTCATTAAAATTCATAACCTAAAGTTAACTAATCTATCATTATAAATCATAATCAAAATCAACTAAGATTCTACTGGAAATAATAACTCAAAATCCATTTATATTCTATCATGTTGATGCTAAAAGAAAATTTAGCAAATGAAACAAACCTACAAAGAATATTTGGAATTACAACTTGATAAATAAACACTATCTAAATTAGTACTCTGCAGAGTAATTTACAACTAGGGAGAAAAATACATCACAGTGTAATTGGATAGCTTCTACAACCTGCAAACAAAATGTTAGGAGTTTAATCATTAACACACAACCATGGACATCCCTCTATGACATACACACAATTCAGAAAGTAATTTTCAAATAAGAGAAGATGTACATGGAGATGAATTAGACAACGATCTAAAATTAAAAGATACACACAACAAGCAATTTAAAATTAAGAAATATACATAGTAAATAAACGATTCCAGAATCTAATAAGTATGAAAGGAAACTATGCAAATGAAAACATATACTAGTATAAACAATCACCTAGACCACTAGTGGCCCCCCAGAAGGTTGTGGCAGCACATCAATAGGAAAACGCAGTCACAAAGCTAACGCAGTATTGGCATTAATCACAAAAGCAGAGTATATAGAAAAATGAAGATAATGTATGTGCAAATAATAAAATTCGTGTCTTCTTCATGTCATAGACAATGGTATTTATAGATGATTACGTAGCTTGAGAGGTCGACCACTGGAAGGGTCGACTCTCTCTAAAAATAGTAAGTTCATTAAATTCGTTTCAATAGAAGCATCTTCCTTAATAGTCTTGTGCGCTCCATTTAGCGGTCGTTGAGACTACCCAATCCAAGATGCATCGAGCTTC
>JASDQU010413142.1:0-10409 GCA_032191745.1 Picea mariana
TCATATGCTTAGCACTTTTTAATGTTGCTTTTCTTGTCACTTTGAGCCTTACGTGGGCCAATTTTTGTTCCACCTAGTATTTTGCAGTATTTATATGTCCCAAGAGTACCTCTCTACTCTTGAGCTTCTCTTCTAACTATGCTATCTTAGACAAACTGAATTTGAGCTTATGGGACACAGTACCGAGCTCAATATCCTTCACATTTAGGTCTAACATGACCTTGGCAAGGCCCTCATCGATATCCAAAGGAATAAATGATACTTTAGGATCCTTATATATTTTCAAATCTCTTGTTTCTCTCTCAAGGATTGATTCTTTTTTTGTAATGTCTCTACAATATGTTTCCTTTCCATAGGTCTTTGGTACAACCACTGATTTTCTTCTTGACTAGCTTGTAGCGAGAGAGTTTGTACATGTTGTACTTCTATGATATTTAGCTTCTTTTTCAATATATTGATTTCCTTTTCCTTGTGACTTGTTAAGTCTCCTCCAACCTTCAAGTTTTCTAGATTCCCCCCTAAATAAATAATATTTTTCTCCAATTCTTCCACATGGATTTGCTTGGCCTTCATTGGCACTCTTTCTTGCTTTATCTTCCTTTCAATATTGATGGCAATAACCCTCATTTTTTCTCACTTGAAGAAGATTGTAACACTCCTCTGTATAACATGTCATTGGTATGATTGTGTATCTCAACCATGTCTCTAGGTTGAACAATTCCCATCTTGACATTAATTTGGGTGGCCTTGTAGTCAGCAAGAGTGCGGGGTTTAGGCATTGTTTCCTCCAGCGCAACCCATTTCAAGGTATTCTGCTAATCATCCATGACCGAAAGTATATTTTTTAGAGAATTTATTGGAGGGAACAACTCTCTTCTAATATCTTGATTATTCGGGGATGAATAGATCAATGTTCAGATTGAGACACATGATAGTTCGACTAATTCCAATATATATATGAGAGTCTATCCACATCAACTGTGAGGATTAATTTCAAATCAATTGTTCACATTGATACATGTGGCAATAATCTATTGGAGCAGTGTTTAGAGTTTGAGTTATTTGGAGTGTTCCAGTTTTTTTTAGATACCAAACCTATCAGAGTCTAAATTCAAAGTGACTCACCCTAAGGGAGTTTGAACGAAACACTCTAATACACTAAAAAGAATGGGGATTTTGATGGTCTCACGGGGAGACAAAATATGACGACAATGCCTCTGTCATAGTTGAGGTTCTATGGGGACATAAGTGTCATCCCAACCATTGACGACGATGATTCAATTGAAATCCTGATTTAATGGTGGATGAGTTTTGAGGTCTAGGGGTTCTGATAGAACTGTTGGTCCCAGTAAATAGATGAATGATATCAAACGAAGAAATTATTGAATGATTTTTGTGTGTCGAGATGGTGTTGAGTGTTTTGGCACCCTGTTGGTCCTGATATGAAAAAATAAATCGACGGTTGTGATCAAACGAAGGAAAAATCAGATGTTTTCTGTAGGTTGAAGTGTTATAGAGTGTATTGGTACCCCGATCAACATGATTGTAAATCAACAGAAAAGATTGAATACAAGATGAGATATGATGGATACTAAGCATACAAAATTGTATTGTGTGATTTGTGAGCAGATCATGTGAAATAAAAGTGTTAGGTTGTGATTTTGAGGAAGAGGCAAAGGGAATCTGAGCCGACTTCATCAAAACAATTATGAGTATGTAAAAAAATCCAGGAGAGCATGGAATCTATAAATAAAGATTCCCAAATCATATTTTGAGGTGTGAGTGATGGAGTGAAGAGAGAAATGCGAGAAGAACAACATTTATGAGGTCTGTACGATATTGTGGTAGCGATGAATATGATCTGAGGTTTGATGACATAGAGGATGGAGCATGTTGGTGAAGTATTCTGAAGCAAACAACTAATAACAAATATTTTCAAGGTGGTATGGTGGAGCAAGGAAGGGGATTGGTATTTCCTACAGGTCAGTGCCTATGAACATTAATTGTTTGGTGCTCATTAAGGGGATTGTTGTCCCCTATAGGTTGGTGTATGAAAATATTATTGCATATTGGTTTCTTTTGTAAGTTGGTGCTTACACAATTTTATAAATAAAGTTTTGTGGTTTTATCCCATTTGGGTTTCCATTGTAAATCTTTGTGTATTGTATGATTTAACTATTCATCATTGACTACTTGTAAATAACAAATTTTGATCAAAAATAAAGTTGTGGTAAAATTATCTTGTAATATTGATTCACCCCCCTCTTAGTATACCAACAATTGGTATCAAAGAAGGTTCCTTTAGGAACAACCTAACTGTTGTAAGGTGAATAAAAAATGAAGGGACATAAAGTTTTCTCCACAAACAAAGCCCCAAAATTTGATGGATCAGAATATGTCTTTTGGAAAATAAGAATGCAATATTTCTTTATGTCACTTGGATATGATATGTGGGATTCAGTAGTAAACGGTTACAATGAACTGGATGAGGAAGAAATTTTTTTTCTTAGAAATCTCAAAAACAGATACAAAGGTAATCTCCCTTTCAAATGTTTTAATTGTGGAAAAATAGGAAAGTTTGCTCATAAATGTCCTTATTAAAATACCAATGAGAAATAATAATTTAATTTCAAGAAAACCAACAAAAGGGAGATTGAAAAGAAGACAAATCCTTCTAGATAAAGGAAGAATATATATATCATTGAAGTCAATTGCTCATCAGATGATAGTGACAGTGAAGCAGACGCGATTCTCTTTATGGATCAGGAAACACAAATAGATGAAGATACAAACTCAATAGAAGAAAAAAACTATGTTAAAGATGCAAAAGTAAATCTTGAAGCATAACTAATTAGTGCCCTAGAAGAAAATTAAAAACTTAATGACAAGAATACAAAGCAAAAGTGGGAACTCCAAAAATATAAAGAGAAGGAATATGATGATAACGAAACAGAGAAGACAATAATTATCTTAAAGGTTCAATTAGAAGAATAAAATACGATTGAAGAAGTTCTAAATGCTCAATTGAAAGAAAAAGAAGATATCTACAACACTCTTGAATATGAAATAGTCCACTCGAGAAAGAAGTTAGAGAACTCAACAAGAAGCTCTACATCCTTATATGAAATCCTAAATCATCAAAGAGAACCATATAATAGAACAGGTCTTGTTTACAGTAATGGAAAGGAAGTTTTTCTTGAAGAAGCATCAACATCTTTGAAACAACCAAGAGAATAAATAAACAAGAACTTTGCTGACACTCTCAAGAATATAGTCAAAGTTGAAGACCACGGAAGGGAAGAACAATATGATCCACAAGAGACAAATTTTACTCACAAAGGTTGAATATGGAAAACTATCCCATCAATATGGAATCACACAACCATGTATCAAAACTCTTTCTATGGATATTTGTATTCCTATAATGAATTTCGTGATAAATAAATAAACTGTAGAATAAATATAAGAAGAGATTACACGAGGAATAAATACCAGGAATAGCTACAAATTTCATCACCTTGAAGAAAAATGAGGGAAATGTTACCTTTGGAGATAATGGCAGATCGAAGATAGTTTCAAAATGCACCCTCAATCTTGACAACGGAAAAGATAAAATATAAAAGGTTTTGTGTGTTGAATATATAAAACATAATATTCTTAGTGTAAGTCATATGTGTGATCAGGGACACAATCTCATATTTAACTGTTGAGAATGTGAGATCAGAAAAGAAGACTCAAGAAAGATGATAGAAAAATGAATCAGAACCCAAAATAATGTATATGTTCTTAATGAAATCAATGGAGAAAAGTGTTTTATAGGAAAAACATATGAAATTTGGATGTGGCATGAAAGAATGGGTCATATGAACTTTCAATATCTGGTAAAAATCACTACTAAACAAGCAGTAAGAGACATGCCAAAAATCATAAAACCCTCAAGCATTGTTTGTAAGCAATGTCAGCATGGAAAACAATCTAGGGTGAACTTAGAAACAAAGAAATATGCAACTTCCAAGGCCTTGGAACTTGTACATATAGATATTTGTTGACCTCCAAGGACTAAAAGCTTGCAGGGAGAAAGGTACTTCATGTTACTCATTCATGACTATACAAGAATGACTTGGGTTACTTTTCTCAAAAATAAATTTGAAGCATTTGAAAAATTCAATACATTCAAAGCTCTAGTTGAGAATGAGAAAAATATGAAAATAAAATGTTTAAGGTCATACAATGGAGGTAAATTGGCATCCAATGATTTTGTAGAATTTTGCGAAGCACATGGAATAGAAAGACAATATGCAGCAAAAAAAACTCCTCAACAAAATGGAGTTGTTGAAAATAAAAACACACATGTACAAGAAATTGCTAGAATGATGATAAATGAAGTAGGTCTATCAAACAATTTTTAGAGAGAAGAAATTTATACATCTCTCTATATCCTAAATAGAGTATAGATCATAACCAATAGTGAAAAAACACCCTATGAACTATGGAAAGGGTGACCAACATTTGTCAAACACTTCAGAATTTTCGAGAGAAAGTGTTACGTCAAACGATATGATGAGGACTTAGGAAACTTTGACTCGATACCAGATGAAGGAGTTTTTCTTGGATACTCATCAAGAAGCAAATCCTATAGGTGTTACGATAAAAGGTTATAGAAGATTGTTGAAATTATTAATGTCAGAATAGATGAAGAAATAAAGTACAATAAAGAAGAAGAAGATGAAAATGAAGAAGAAGAAGAGGACGAAGAAGAATAAGAAAATGAAGAAGAAGAAGAAGAAAAAGAACAAGAAAATGAAAAATAAAGGAAAGAAGAAGCAGAATACTAAGATACACAAACACCATCAATATTTGTATAAAATAATCGCCCAGAAAACTTGATTCTTGGTGAAACAAATGCTAGAAATTAGACAAGAAGAAAATTGGAAAAAACCTTTGAATAGATGAATCTCTCAATACTATCCCAAGTAGAACCTAAATTCTTTATAGAAGCTCATAATGATCATCATTGAGTGAATTATATAGAATAAGAGTTAAATCATATTGAGAAAAATGAGACTTGGGAGCTTTTCCCAAGACCCAAGGATAAAAATGTGATCAAAACTAAATGGATATTCAAGAACAAATTGAATGAAGAAGGAAAAGTAGTAAGAAATAAAGAAAGACCAGTCTGTAAAAGGTATCCTCAAGTAGAAGGCATTGATTTTGAAGAAACATTTGCATCTGTTGCAAGCTTATAAGCCATTAGGATGTTTTTGGCATTTGCAAGCTTTAAGAACATCAAAATATATCAAATGGATGTCAAGTTAGTATTCTTGAATGGTCATCTAGAGGAAGAAGTTTGCATAGAATAACATGAAGGGTTCATATTGTTAGAAAATGAAGACTATGTTTGCACATTGAAGAAAACATTATGTGGATTAAAGAAAGATCCCAGAGCATGGTACTCAAGACTTGAAAAGTACTTGTAGCATCAAGGCTCCAAAAGGGGAACAACATAAAACAATATGTACATCAAAATAGATAATGCATAAATGTTGATCGTTGTAGTATATGTAGATGATATTATCTTTAGAAGTAATGATGATGAAATGAGCCAAAAGTTTGCAGAAGAAATGAAAAATGAATTTGAGATGTCCATGCTTGGAGAATTTTTATTCTTTTGGGGATTGGATATTACTCAAACCAACAAAGGCATATTCATTGCTCAGACCAAATACATCAAGGAAATGTTGAAGAAGTTTGAGATGGAAGATTGTGAACCTGTCAGCACACCCATGGTCACTGGATGTAAGCTCAACAAGGAGGATGAATCTAAGGAAACTGATAATTATCTATATAGGTCAATGATTGACATCCTATTTTATGTGACATCTTCAAGGCCAGACATAATGAAGGAAGTACGGCTAGTTGGAATCTTTCAAGTTGCACCCAAGGAAACACAAGTACAGTTTTTCAAATGAATATTTAGATATTTAAAGGGTACTTTGGACTTTGGACTATTGTATCCAAAAGGAGAATACTTTACTCTAACAACATATACTAATGAAAATTGGGAAGGAAATGTTGATGACAAGAAGAGCACAAGTGGAGGAGCATTCTTCTTGGGAATTTTTTTAGTATCTTGGCTAAGAAAGAAACAATATTCAATCTCATTGTCCACAACAGAAGAATATTACATTGTAACAACATCATGTAGTTTATGTGGATGAAAAAAACACTACAAGACATTCAGATAGAATACAATAAACTAATTTTAATACTATGCGGCAACACCATCGCTATGATCATTTCAAAGAATCCAGTGATGCACTCAAATAAAAAACATATCCCAATCAAATATAATTTTCTGGAGGAATAGGTAAATGATAAAATTTTCAAATTGGGATATGTTCCTACCAAGGAACAAATAACAAACATATTTACAAAAATATTTCCTAGAGACACATTTGAGTATCTCAGACAGAAGATGGGATGCATAACCATTTCTCATTGAAATCTTTAACTGAAAGTTGTTGGGAGCTTAGTAGAACCAAAAGATCAAGGGGCAAGTGCATATGGTTGCATGGTGCAAAGAAAAATGAAGAGTACGACGCTAGCGGGAGCTACATAATACAAATTAATTGGTGTTTATAGGACATAAAATGAATAATACATTAACATGGAGATAAATCTCTTTTCCATTGATGTCAAAGGGGGAGAGAAAATAGACAAGGGGAGACTTGCATACACTAGAAGAATGGAGTCTTTATGAATGTGTTTCCATCAATGAAAAAGGGGGAGATTTTTGGAAATTGTGTTTTCATTGATGTCAGAGGTAGTTATGGAATTCATTGATAGTGACTCTCTGATTTGATGGGCAAAATACACAAGTTGCTCCTCCTATTTTTCCCATTTCTCAAGTTTTTAGAGGCATTGAGTCATGTTTTGAGAGCAGGTTGTTGAGGCGTGTATGTATCTGAACAATGAGGTCTTGTAAAACAGATCAGAAGTATTTTGTAATAGTAAAGATAAAATTTAAAGAGAACTTGAGAATTTTAAGAGCAATAAATAGGTCCTCCACTTGGAAGCGGGCCTAGAGACGTAGCCAAAGATTGGTGAACTCTGTTAACAAGTTCTTGTCTCTAATTCTCTTTTTTGTTTGTTTTTATCTTCTCTTATTTTGCAACATGGTTTATGATGGCTGAACTCTTTAATAACTTATAAGCATCAAGTAAAAGTCATAATTATTATTTCGCAACAAGTTATAGAGTTTTATGTGTTTCACATTCTTATCGATCTGATGCATAAAGTACATTAAACTTAACTTTCAAATTTTCAGTAAAATCTCTCATTTTTGGATCAATTTTATGGTATCAGAGCATTTGGTTTTGAAGGTTTGACAGGAATTGCAAGCATTGGATGCTCACCAGAGCCAAACTCAAGTGAAGAGAAGCCTAACTTGAGGCTTTTAATCCAGAGATTCAAAGGAGACCTCGTAAACAAGAGATGTCTTCACCGAGAAAACTAGGTCCTTTTTCATCTGAGGATGATTTGTTTGAGGCATTTTAATTTATGAAAGCCATGGTAGAGTAACATTACCATGAAAGAGGACAACAAAGAAATCCAAAGGTTGACGAAAGTGAATCTTCAGTAAGAGCATAAGGAGGAGTTGGAGGTGGTGGACCTTCAAAACCTTCTTCCCCTTCATCCTCGTCATATACAAGTGACACAAGTGTACATTCCTCCAAGGATAAGCAACCTAAAAAAACTCATCATTCTTCTGATATGCCTTTATTAAAGCTTGATAAAAAGTTTAATTTACCCACTTATGATGGTGAATTAGATGCAAAAAAGCTAGATAATTCGGTTAGACATTTAGAAGTCTATTGCATGATACAAAGGATTGTTGATGATGAAACAAAGATCCAACTTGCAAGTCTAAAATTGGGAGGCACAACTCTCATATGGTGGGAGAGAAAAACTAAATATGATCTCAAGAAAAATGGTAAAACAATCTCTTCCTGGAATGATTTTATCACTTCTTTGAAGAAACAATTTTATCCATTAGCATACATGCAACATGAAATGATGAATTGGCAAATTTTAAGGCAATATAAAGGTCAAAGTGTACAAGATTATACTCAAACATTTCATAAGAAATCATTAAATTTGGGTTTTCCTTTATATACACAAGAGGCACTCCTAAAATATATTAGTGGTTTACATTCTTATCTCAAGCACACTATTCTTATGTTAAATCCTTCTAACTTTGATGAAGTATGTGTACAAGCCATTCACGTTGAATCAAGTAAAGGGAATGTCGGTGATAGTGTTTCTACAGATACTTGGCAAAGAAAGGATTCAAGGACAAGAAAAGAGAAAGAGAAGAAGACATCCACAACAAGAAAGGAGAAGCCTACTTGCAAGCATTGTAAGAAGGTAGCCCATGATGAAGATCATTGTTAGATATTACATCCTGAGTTGAAGCCAAAGAAGTATGCCAATCAAGGGAGAAAGAATACCATAGATGCAACAGTTCAAGTGGATCTGGGATCAAACTCTGGTGATGAGACAAAAATTGTAGCTATGGGAATCYGAGGTATAAATTATGTTGCAAGTACTAKMTCTTCTAATTCARATGTTGTAAATGATGAGTGTAAAAGGAGTGAACTTTTCCACATAAGGGTCATAACAAATAATGTTAAAATTGATACTCTTGTARACAGTGGATCACAAGCCAATTTAATCAGTGAAGAGGTTGTAAATAATTTGGGACTTGAAACTAAGCCACATCCTAGACCATATCCATTAGGATGGATATGTGGTGATAATAATTTGCAAGTAACCAAGCAATGTAAAATTAAGTTTGCAATCACTTCTAGTTATGTTGATGAAGTAGAGAATGATATAGTTCCACTAGACATATGTGGAATTATCCTGGGAAGCCCATACCTTTATGATAGAAAAACCATATTCTACAGGGAAGAAAATAAATATTGCTTGAAGAAATTTGGGAAAGAGTACATTGTTCATTCTCATCGCATGAAAACTTACAGATCTTTTGCAACTATAGGGAAGTTAAAAAGAATGGTAAATGAAAGAAAATGTTTAACACTTGTGTCTATAACAAATCAGAAGGTTACTAATGTTAATATTATGGTAGCTGCGAGAGGTATTTACCTCCACATGTGAACCTGATGAGAATAGAAGACTCTGGAAAGCAAGAGAAACCCTAATGAGTTGGCTAATAACCTTAGAAGCCTTGTTGGCTCAAGAAGATAATTTATATTAGGCTATTAGCCTCCAAGAGAAGAAGTCGACCATAAATAATAATAATATACTGAACAGACACTATCCAGAAGGAGAAGTCGACCCCATCAAATCTGGTAGAACCAATATAAATACAGGGTGCCAGTTCTCATTTGACAACATCTCAGAATTGCAGTTTTCCAGTTGGTGCGCATTGCAGTTGCAGTCTGGTGTGCAGGTTTGGAGGAGGGTTGCAGGTGCAGCTGTAGCTGCAACAACAACTAGTTTCAGTATTGGGTTGAATATCTCTTGGCTAGGGTTTGGACTATCTGATCATATTTTTGTGATGCGCTATCCTTGGGGAAAGATGCACTACCCTTTGTTTGGCTATCTAGCCTAGGGTTTGCTTCCGGAGGAATTCTCAGTCAAGGTTAAGGTGTTCGGAGGGAGGCTTCGGCCTATGGTTGGGTGATGAAGGTATCATCAATGGTAAAATGAGCACACCATATTCTATATTCTAATAGGTTATGGGCCCACACCCCTTCAGTTAGCCTAAAACATTGGAAGGAAACATAGCCGCTAGATATTGAGCTTGTTGAGATACTGTCGCTAGGGTTACTAGTAGGAGTAGTTTCCAAAAGCACTGCAGCTAGGGTTACCAGCAGAAGCAGTTGCAAAAACCCTAAACCTCTTGTTGAGGCACCTTAAGTGACGGGATTGACCTAATCTCCAGATAGATCAGTGCACCCTAGCCCAACGCATCTCCTGGTACTCTTAGAAGGCCAAGACGTGAAGTTTGGATTTCTAGTCAAATCTAGGGTTTGACCAAGTCAAGCAAGCCATGACGAACTCTATGAAGTTTGAGAACAAGATAGATGGAGCCTCTAACTTCAGAGCATGGAAGAAAATGATTGAACTCATCCTTGCTAAGAATAAAGTGCTGGATATTGTGAAAGGAAAGATTGTGAAGCCAGAGTTTAAAGAAGGAGAAGAGAAGGAACTATAGAACATTGCAACTATGGAGAAGTTCAAATATGTTGACATCAATGCCATGAGTATCATAGTGGATTCCATAAAAGACCACTTGATACCCTACATCTCCCATCTTGACTCATCGAAGAAGATGTACGATGCCCTAACAAATCTCTTCTCAGTCAGAAACATTGGACAAT
>JASDQU010413143.1:0-10409 GCA_032191745.1 Picea mariana
TTCTTTGCTGCGTGGAATGTTAAGGGAGAGGCTGAGGTGAGTCGACCCCCCATTGGTTGGCTGTACTGGGTAGTGCAGAGAGGTATAGCGTGGAGTTTGGGCTGCCATCTCCATATCATCAACAGCAGAACAAGAATGTCATGAGTCGACCCTTCCAGCAGTTCGTGGGACAGTTTGGGGGCAATTTTCTTGTGGCGGTGTGAGCTGGGAGGATTCCAGCCTCCTACAGTAGACATCCTTATCACTATTGAGAGGTATTCCTACCTCATTTAATTGCTATGGTCTCAACAATATGACTCAATAAAAGACAGCCAGTATTTAGCCAAATTGTTCAATTAAATGTAGTTGTTTTCCAATTTATTTTATGGGTTTTGTTAATGTCCGAATAAAACACTTGGCAATTCATTGGGGAGGCATAAGGGGTTAGGAAAACCAACATATCAGCAAACAAAACAAAGAGACAGCCTGCTGTCCATTAGAATTTCACCCACAGCCATAAATACAGAAGCATGCAAACTGTTTGACGAAAGTCCAACACCAGAACTAAGGGATTTTTCCCACTTTAACAACTTAGAATATTTCAGGATCCCACCTTCACTAGTCCACAAACACGTATTGATATAAGCGTGTTGCCACTAAGGGGGGAAACATGATGTATTGTAATGTCTTCTCTCCATGGTTCCCTCTTCAAATTGAGTGGGGGTGTTGAGATCATGTGGTTACTCTTCATTTGAGGCCATGTTTTGATCCATTGTATTGATTATAGCTTTATGGAGATTACATATGGGTACCTAACTAACCCATTTATTGTGCTTTCTATATTTGACTAGGTCAGCCTAGTCACCCTCTTGGGACTAGCACCCTAACCCTACAGGATGTGTATAAATACAAAGTTACAACCCACTTTTTTATTATCTCAATCAAGTGAATTCATTGATTCTTTGCCTAAGGGCACTTCTAAACAATTCGCTCTATTTGTGTGGTTATTTGTTCTTGGATGAAGATATAGTATGTAAACTTCTTTCTTGTGATCTATATTTAGTGCTGTTATAAATATGCTGGTTTGATGATTGGATTAGAGTTTGTTGAAGAGATCACTGTAGATCTACTATCTTCTTATGATTTTAACATTGGTTCATTGTGAACTTGTCACACTAGTACATTTACTCAACCTAGGAGGATCTGTCCCTTCCAATACCGAACACATTTCTTGTAGGGAGGAGAAGATCACAAGATTTTTATACTGTTCCAAGTGTTCATTAAACTTGGATACTAGGCTCCCTTTAGTCCAGTCCAGTAGGCTCCCTTTAGTCCACTCCTTTCTCCAATAGACTTTATCACATACAATGTTGGTGATTTCACAGTGGCTAATGATTTAGGCTCTTCCTTTTGGCTTTGCCCTGCTGACTTGCCCCCTTCATTGTGGACCCCTTTTTCTTTGTTTTTCTTTGCAGGGGTGTTCTTTATTGTAGTATCGAGGGTTCATGCCCTGTATTTTCAAATTTGTTTTTATCATGTTCTAAAGAGGAGATGCCCTAAGCATTCATATGTTTTTATTACTTGTACACTTTACTTCCATTGACCTATCTATGGTCACTTGTGGAAATTAACATAATTTGCTTTCCTTCCTTCTTTCTTTCTAATTCTTGTTTTAGATGGGTATTCTATTGGCATCTTTTTAAATTTTGCTTCTCAAAGTGTCTCCAAAGAAAAAAAGTGAGCATGCTAACATACTTCCAGTAACTATGATTATCACTGTAATTACTTTAATGTAAATTAAACCTTTTCCACATATTAGTATTTGCTTCTTTTCAGTTTCATTATCTCTTCTTTTCCACACCCTTAAGCCTAGGATTTAGACAAGTCCTTTTATCACTTGACATATGCACCTTCTTTCCAATATATGTGTGTGTGTGTGTGTGTGTGTGTGTATGTATGTGTATGTGTATGTGTATGTATGTATGTTTAGCACATTTCTCATTATTGATATAATGTTTTCTATCTTATAGATGCATGGAAGACCTTACAAGTACAACACGCTATGTCACCTGGTCTCTCCATAACAAGGTATGAATTGTCCCTCTTTGTTCCTTGATGAGACAAACTGTGTAGTATTTTCTCAAGATGGCATTGCTTGCCTGGAATGGTTGTAATAATGATCCAGATTTATAGTGGGGATTTCTGCTGCTTTGTTAATTTGTTTGGTTGTGAGTTGTTGTATCTATATTTTGTTTCTCCCATGGATTTTAAAGTTGCACTTCTATCTCTAATTTTATCATCAGAATCGAGCTGGGCTGCGACAGTTTCTAGATTCCTTTGCAAGTAGTGAACAGACATCCCTCAATAATGCTGCTATAATTGGGGCAACTGCTCCGGATTTGGCAATTGGATCAAGTGGAAATGGGAACAAGCAAGACATTAAGCCTCGTTCAGAGACTAAAACTAACCAAGCTTTTTCAAGCACAGAGGTGTCAGGAGTAAACCAAACAGCCGAAACACGTCTTGTTGACTTGTTGGAAAGCACACTTTGGAATCGTAGACTTGCACCTTCCTCTGAACAAATTGTAAATGCTTTAGTGGCACAGATTTTCCAAGGCATCAGGGATCATTTTTTGATATCTGCAGAGCTAAAGGTATGCATAGATATTTAGTCAGTGCCATTGTTCTTAGTTTCAAGTTTCTTAGATAGATGGTTCTATTTCGAATCATACTAGTATTATTGCAACCTAAGTATTTCCATTGTTGATAGTATAACATTCCCATAATAAAACAACTAAAGAATGAAACATATCAAAGATTTGATGTCCTGTTTGATTTTAGAGATTAATGAATGTGATCGCTTTGAAACAAAGGCCCAATGCCATGTGGCTCAGCAATCTGGAAATTGATTCGATGAGGTAGGGATCACTTCTTTCTATGGCAATGCTGGAATAGCTGGAGTCAAGAGTAGAACACTATTGAAGTGCGATAATGTGCACATGTTCTTGCAGTAATCCTTATGGGTAAAGAAAATTAGATTTACCAGGTTGGAAGATTTCTACAACCCCTAGAAATTAAGGGCAATTATAGTGCTTGAGTGCCAAACTGACTGTTAGACCGTAGAAGATTATGGATAATATTGAACTACAGGAAAGAGAATCCCTTCTTTGCATAATTATAAAATAGATGGCCATTTCTCATATGAGGATCAAATAGTTTGTCCCAAAGTATGAATAAACATTGCTATTGACAATGTGTTCAGAATCCAGCTAGGGCTACTATATCTATATTCAGGAAAGGACAGGGGAGGATATGCTCTGGAAAATTGGTTATAGAATAAGACACACGATAATCATCTATAATAAATATGGTGAAGCCATTCTCACAGAAAAAATCATCCAAGAAAACTTGGGCAAATGTGGCTTATTCCAATGCACACTCCATCATTATTGAGAGACACAGAATGAAGGGTGTGCTTGTTTGATTACAAGGGTGCATGCATCTTTGTTGCACATTCTTGTGTAGATGCATTCCACCAAACATAATCTAATCATCCAATTATAGTTGAAAAAATGTCTGCCCAACAATGATAAATAGCTGCTAATGAAAATGATATTATACTAGATGAACATGAACAAGTGCATTTGCCACCAGGATGGATAGCTGACAAGGCTTTTCCGTTCTGCTCCTGAGAAAGTTAGCATCATTATGAAGATCACGACATTTTTATGACCAGTTTACCAAGGCTGCCATATCGAAGTATTGGATGTCCCAAGATCTTGATTTTTTGTTCAATCACTCTTCAAGTGCTATCATAGTACCTCATAATATTACAGATTAGTCTCCCTTAGCCTTTAGTGTCACAAACATGCTTAGAATTTGAGTAGGGTACATTGTGTTACCTCCAAACCTGCAATTGAAATGTTGCAAAGTCCCTTAACCAAGTGCAGCTCTAGGGGAACTTAGGAAGGTCTCCCATCATTACCACAACAACTCTTCCTCTCACTTTAGGTTGGTTATTTTCGTGCACAAGGTGGGTAAACCGTAGAAAAGATATTTATGATGTTCATTAGAATTAAAGGGATGGTGGATTATCAAGATCGATGTCTATCTAATTGCATGATGGAGTTAAGATCAAAGAGAAAGATGGTTTGAATATGGGGGAGAAGACGTAATTAAACCATTAACTTATGTGGCATAATTAATCCAAAAGTAATTCTCAAATTATGCAAGAAGAAGTGTGGGCTTTTAAACAAGATGCACCATCACAACCATGAAATTACAGCCAAGAAATAATGTGCAACCATGAACAAGATAAAGACAGTTGTAATATAAAACCTTAGATGAATTAGACAAAGTAGGTCAACCTTCCTTTTGAATGAACAACTTGTTATCGCGCAAGTTATAGGTTGGGCAAAGCCTGACCCAAACCACAATATGACGACAACTAAGAGAACACCTACCCATTGTCACCTTAGATAGGTATTCCTGTCACTTTAGAGATGAAGTAATCACCTCAAGGGGGGAATCCCAGTGACCCTAGGGGAAATGAGATGAAAGATGAAGAGATGACGAAGAGTCCCCCTATAGGTCAATGATGGAAGGTAAGAAGGACAAGCCATCAATGACTAGTTTAACTCAGGTATTGATGCATGAAACTTTAGAAACAAGATAAGGCTGTCAGAAACTAGTATTGCAGAGATATATTTGCAGCTTTATGGCTGTAGCAAACAAGTTTTTACAGCAGTAAATTCAACCACTAAAACTTACAAAGAGTCCACCCAAAAGATGCACTGAGATTAGTAGATTATGTTGACAAACTTTTAGCAAATTCTAACAGTTGAAATGTGAGTTATTAAGAGAGTTGTATTAGGGTTTCTGCAGCCCTAATGGCTGTAGATTAAATGTTATAGCAGATCCAAGAATACCAAGAGAACTAAAACGCCCTAAAGGGTTTAGCAACCTCAAGGCATCCACAAAAGAATCCAACTTAAACAAGATTGATATCTCACTAAAACACGTTTACCAATGCAAACAATTTTACTTCTCCAATGCAAAAAATCAGATTAGTGCCTTTATAACAAGGTGAATGGAGTCTTTAAAACACAAGTTAGATCAACAAGATCCCTATGGGTGTAAATCCTCTTACTCCCTAGGGTATGCCAATCAAACTAGGGTAAATCTAGGAGGGTATACACTCTTGTATTTCTCCTAGCAACTCTTGTTCAAGAATGACTTATAAAATTAGCAAATGAGATGAAGCTTAATGGAAGGTGTATGCAATATACTCCTCCTAGGGTTTCAACCAACAATAATCAAGAAAAAGCAAGAAATAACTAACAAATGTAGATTTTTCCTTACCAATTCCAAGAAAGAGAGAGATCAAACCCTGGTTCACCAGGCATTTACCATTCAAGAGCAAGTAAAGAAGCCTCCAAGAGGTGCGCACCACTTAGCCTCATCCAATCACCAAGAGATAACACCAAAGATCATTTGCACAAGAGAGAGATACCAAAATGCCCAAGTAGGGTGCAAGTTTCAGCCACTAGTCTTCTCACAATGGGAGAGCTATGATAAAAATGAGGTACAAATTATCTCTACTTATACAAAATATTCTAAACATAGTTTGTCCACATAACTTAGGGTAAACCACAAAATGAGCGGACAACAACCCTTATTTTTCCCCTTTACACAAAATAATACTTTATAATTCATATTTTGCACATAAGTAAAACCCTAAAGTAAGACATCACCCTTCTAGGGTGACGTTTTGGCACTTTTGCAAGTCACTGGAGTAGGAGATGAGTGCGCTAAGCCTCGAAAGGCCAAGTGTCTTCAAGCCAACCTTCTCCTGCACGATCCAAGGCTTGCTTCCTTCAAAACGTGCCAAGTGTCCTCAACCACCATGAAACCCTAGCCCTGATGTGATGTCAAGCAATCAAAGGTGATGTTTTGACCTCCTTAGGCAAATCATTCGGGTGGTAGGGGCTAGGTTAGGTCCTCCATGATGTCTTCTAGCCCTCCAAATGCATGTCTTCATCATCCGACATGTGGGCCCTGGTATCCAACCTATGGGCTTAAAGCCCCATGGAAGCCCAAGCTAGGCTTGTTCTTCCAAATCTGTCCACCAGTTGGGTATTGCAAAGACAAATGGATACACCCTCCAAGGATATCAAGTCAAATGCATCATGATGAGTAAATCAAATCAATAAAAGAGCCATCTAAGCATGTACATCCAAACCACCTCTTCAAAAAAAACCAATGCTCAAAGACCCTACGCAATTTGCCAAGTTTAGGTATGGGAGGGTTGACAAAATGACCTATTGGGTGAATTGTACCTCAAGTTTAGGGGTGTTTCCCAAGGGTACCTCCTTCTAAGTCATGTGGATGACATGTCATGGATGGGGGGAAGACTTTTGGGCATGGGGTTCATGACATACAAGGGGTTGCAGTGTTTCACTTATGGGTGCCTTTGTAGAGGGTGTGATGCACCTTTGTTTTCAATGCAACCTTTTTCCAAGCCCATTTATTTCCTTTTATTCTTTTAGGATGTTTCCAGGTTGAAGCCAAGGTGGGCTTCTACCTAAGCATGAAAAACTATGCTCACCTTGACTCTACCCTGGTCCCATCATGCTTCCCCAAGTTGAAAACATGCGTGGGGCTTCTACCTAAGCAATAAAAACAGTGCCCACAAGTGCTCCACCCTTGTTGTCATTTTGTTATATTTATTTTTCACGGGTTCCATTAGTTTCTTATGAGAGACATTTCATTGTCCTCGAGATCCCCTTGGGCGAGCATCTAGAAGGTTAATGATTGAATTTTATCTTTTTCCAGCTACAAGCCTCTGGGCCTTCAACCCATTCTTCCCATGAAATGAGGGACAACCTCTTCTTGGGTTAGTACACTCGAAAATCCCAAAAGGTGAGGAGATGAGGGGATGAAGTGTGGAAACTGACAAGTATGGTCGAGAACGGTACGATGTATCATCAAGAGGACCTCCTAGTAGCAAACCTATCCCTAAGGGTGACCCACTTACTAGGGTGCAATGTCAACCACCAAAGTGAAACAGGGCAAAGAGCATAATGTCCAAGCAAACATTACATAATCAAAAGCAGTAATAGATGCGACAAACTCAAATGCCTTAAATATTGAAATGACACTCACTATGATACTTGGCTTGTACCTCATGGAGCAAGACCCAATGTCTTCCGGAGGCCAGCTGATGTAGTGGATACCGTCGTGATTACCCTGGAGTTGTGGTGGTAAGATGGGTCTTTGTCTGTGCAAGTGGACACTGCTGGGCAAGCTATCTCACAGTAGTCCATGTCTGCAACCTGAAGGCCTCGAGACATCATCTCCTTAGTTATCCCTAGAAGTTGGGGATAACATCTGGCTTCTACTTGGGGACATGTACTCATCGTAGAGTGCATGAGAACCGCAACATCTCCTAGTGGACTTGTGCCTACACTAAAACATCAAACTATAAAATCCAGGGTGGTTCTATCACCCTTCATCCATATACATCAAAACCAAAAATGAAACTAATCTAGAAAATAAAATTTTAGCATTTTTTCAAAAATTTCTAAACGAAACATGAAATCAATATGCAAGTAGAGAAAAATGAGCAATCAAGATGCAACACAAGGAAAGCAAGATGACCTAAGCTACTATGAGCAATCAAGATGCAAAGCAAGGAAAGCAAGATGACCTACCTACTTACCTGGGGCCTTGGGGCCCTGAAGATCAAGCGATATTTGATGTTAGGTGAATTCATACAACCAGTTCAACCAGTTGATCATCTAGTCAAAGTATCTCCCCCTGTGCTTAATTATGCAAAATAACAAAGCTAAGTTGCACAAAATGGGGAAATGTTTCTGAGTTTCCGAAGTCGGGACAATACGAAACAAACCCTCAAAAAATGGAAACGCGGGGGAAACGCCGTATATATATATATATATATATATATATATATATATATATATATATATATATATAAAGCATTATATTGCAAGAAAAACATAATGATACACATAAATGACATTTTAGAAGGAAAACGATGTCCATATTAACTCCCATGGATGATGAATATCATTCATTACATGATGCAAGTAACAAAATAAAAAATTAGCCTTTATAGATGAGGATTTGCAATTTTACATCCAAAATCAACCTTTATAAATGAAGTTGTATGTGCTGAAAATGGAAAAAAACATGAGCTAAAGGCAACTACAATTACATATCCTAATACATATCATACTGATCTTCATCCTCATCATAAAAAATAGAACAAGATGCATGTTTAGCTGAACTAGAGCCTCGATGGGAAGAAGAGGCAAGTTGAATTCCACTTCCACTTGCATCATCAACAATATCAAGAACAACAAGAGAGAGCTCTAAGTCTGGGTTTTATGCATCCACATCCCACCTTTATGAGGCCCACTTGGATATTCTTCACCCTTTCGAGACACAAGGCGGAGGTTTGAATGCACATATACAAGATCCTCATCCTTCTGCGATCCCAACCTGTTGCGCTTCACTGAATGAATGAAACCATAGGTGCTCCAATTCCTTTCTGTTGATGAAGAGCTTGCCACTTGTGATAGAATACGAGTGGCAAGGCTTTGCAAATATACACCATTTGCCCCATGACAAGTCCACCATTTAATCGGGTTCATGATGCTTCTCTCCTCCAAAGTGTTAGAATATAGAAGATTGTGTGTTCGTTTTACCATTGACGATACCCTCGTCACCCAACCATAGGCCAAAGCCACCCTCCGAGCACCTTAACCTTGACTAAGAATTACTCCGGAAGAAAACCCTAGGCTAGATAGCCAAACAAGGTGTAGCGCATCTTCCTCCAAGGATAGCACACCAACAATAGCTGATCAGATAGTCCAAACCCTAGCCAAGAGATAGTCCAAACCAACACTGAAATTGGTTGTTGTCAGCTCTCCTCCACACGTGCGCACCAAACTGGGAACTGCAGTGTGCACCAGTTGCTCTCTGCAATTCTGAGATGTGTCAAATGAGAACTGGTGCCTTGTATTTATAGTGGTTCTGCCATATTTGTTGGGGCCGACTTCTCCTTCTGGATATGTGTCTGTTCAGTATATTATTATTATTTATGGCCGACTTCTTCTCTTAGAGGCTAATAACCTAATATTAATTATCTTCTTGAGCCGACAAGATTTCTAGGTTTATTAGCCAACTCATTAGGGTTTTCTCTTGCTTTCCGAAGTCTTCTATTCTCGTCAGGTTTACACATGGAGGTAAATACCTCCCGCAACTACCATAATATTAACACAAAGTTGAGATGTCTGCAAAATCCTCTAATCCAGCAGCAAAACAAGCAGATTCCTCCCTCACCTCTGTTTTTCGAGAAGATGGAAACAACCTATGGAAGGCTTTTTTCACTTTTGTGGCCACCTCCTTGTCCTTATGTGGGGCCTTCCTCTTCCCATTGCTTTGAGCAATGAATTCCTCATCATAAAATTTGGGATTTAGAGCATGTGCCAAAGTGTGCAATGGAGTGTTAAAGCCATTCCACCTAGTAACAATGATTGACCTCACATGCTCAACAAAATCAACCTAAACAAAAAACAGAGTGGGAGCCTCCTGTGTAATAATTTCCACGGTTTTCTCAACCATGGAATCCATGCCATTATAAATCTCTCCCAGGAAAGGTTTGTCTGTGTTTGCATCTCGGAGAAGCTCAAATGCAGGTAATGGAAACTTGAGCAAGAATTCTACCTTGCTCCACCAATCCTCATCAATCAACACCCTTCACACCATACTTCCTCCCTCTAAATCTACCTATCTCCACTTAGCCCAAGTCACACCCACCACCATACTCATCAATTCACTTTTGACCTCAACAAGGCGGCACAACATGATGAAGTTTGAGACATATCTTGTCTCAACAACTTTGAGCAAATCCAATTTGGAGTATTCTCAATACATTGCTTGAGAGTAGTGGTGGTTGGTGATGAATTTAATGATCTCCCTAGCTTGCCCTGTGACCTCCTTAATCCATTCAGTTTTTTCCTCAATCTCTTCTAAAATGAGATTTAAATTATGGACAATGCAAGGTGTCCAAAAAATATGATGATATCTACTCTCAACAATCAAACCTGCAGTTTTGCAAGCGGGTGCATTATCTATGATAACTTGCACCACATTTGCTGGCCCTACTTGTTCAATAGCATAAATTAAAATATCAGCTATGAATTTGCTATCTTTTACCTCGCCAGAACAATCTTCTGCTCTTAAGAACATCGCTCATGTTGGTGATGATGCAATAACATTGACCAAGGGCCTCTTCTTTGTATCAGTCCTGTTATCCCCGCTATCTAGGGATAACTAGGAGATCATGTCTCGAGGCCCACATGGTCCTAGACATGGAGTACGAGAGCAGATTGACTTGAGCATGG
>JASDQU010413146.1:0-10409 GCA_032191745.1 Picea mariana
CATCCTGGAGGGAGCTTTTCTACTTCTATCAATTGGTGCAACTCATCCATATTCTCCTGCAACTTCCTTTGAATTTCTTCCTACCGTTGTGTCGCATGCTGAAACATGTTATTTCTGACTTCTTTAACATGATCACCGACATTTTCCAAGTCTGCTTCTGACATGGATTGGATGACCACTTCCTTGATGGATTCTCTCTTCATCTATTGGGGTATGGATTTTCTTGTCTCTGATTCTTTCCACTTATTATCTGTGTACGGTGTTGTCTTATGGATTGTTTCTTCTGTTTCCTTTCCTCTTCCCCATTCAACTCATTCTTCTTCATCATCATCTATCTCTTGTACTTCAGGGTTTTGTCTCTCTGAGGGTCTTGTTTTCACTGGTGGAATACTCCACTCGTTGTCCCAATCTATCATGATATGGCCCATATCATCCTCTGTTAAACTATACTGGGTGGGAATCCATTGCTAATCCAGGTCCTTTTTCGCTTGTACATACATATGGTGGTGCCCTGCCTTAAAGTGCACAACTACCTTATATGTGTCGACCACCTATGGAAGTATGTGAAGTGTCCTCTCAATTTTTTCTCCAATAGTTTCTTTATAAATGTAAAAGACAACAATGTTGTCCATCTAGCACACCTTATGCATAGTATGCCATAAGTTATGATATTGCATAGCTAGACATGGCTTATTCTTGACTCCCAAAAAACTCATGTCATTCGGCTCCCTCCATGCTAATAGTGCAATTAGAATTAACAACCAAGCATACTGGAACTCAATTCCTTTATCCTACGCCTCTTCAGAATCAATCAAGAACTAGTTGAGTAAGAATGTCACCCAATTCATCTGTACTCTCTCAACACACCTTTCATTTGTTTCTATCACAGCTGTTGGGACTTGGTATTTCTGACATTTTATTAACAATTTACAAGCTAATGGTTGCATCGCAAACTATACTTTCAGGTCTCATATGCTTGTAACATATAAATTGTGTTGGCCTCAGAACATATGAAAATTATCCTTCATGCTCTCTAAGAGAGCCTTTTCATTCTTCTTATCAAAGAACAATATTGAGGAGTCCTCCCCTTGCAATGGTAGGTCGATAATGTGAATGATCAAGTCTATATCTAGTGATATCGGCCTGTCGAGCCACAAGTAGCCCCCATACACACAAATCAACAATATTTTGATGTAGGCATTAATTTCTAGGATCATCCCAAAGTGTGTTATATCGAATAAGGTTAAAATTCCCACTTTCTACAACCATGTTTCCCATATCTTTGGTTCTATCACAATTAGCTTGGTCTCTTGATTGACGCACCTGTTCAGATATTTACTCAACACTAACTATGGAAATTTATTTTCATATGCAATGTCATGGTTGGCATACTTTAAGCTTGGTATCAAGAATAACATGTCTTCTTCCACAATCACTCCATGTGGAATCTGTGTCTCCACGAGTAGGTACTTCACCTATTTTTGTAAGATGATCATTTTTGCAAACAAATTTCATGGTGATATGTAGTCCCTGGGGAATCTCGATGTTGAGCAGGATGCCTCCTATGTCTCTTCAAATATCGGTGTCATTGTTGGTTGAATGCAATGTTTCTTTGGTACTGTTGTTGAAGCCATTGTCGCCTTGGGTGGTGTCATATTCCTCTACCACTGTTCTCTATGGAAAATTGGGCTCTAAAACTCGACTCTGCAACTTGGCTCTTTGTGAAAACTGTAACTGAAAATAACCTTTCCTCATCTACCCTTCACTTACTTATATACCTCATTGTCAGTTGTTAACTTCCCTTCACACCTAAAATTGTCGTCTAATACACTAGTGATTTTCATTCATTACCTGTTGTAATGCTTCATTAACTATGTATCTTTGGCGATTTATCACTAGATTCTCAAACCTATCAAAATCTTCTTTCCAATATGCATTTATGGTTATGTGGCACTACTAATTTGTCATCATGGTAGCTATTTATTTCATGTACGATCATGGATTTTCTTAAATGCTCTTAACTATTATCTGTGTGATCTCTTCTCTCTGTTTGATCTCGCTTCCTTCATTTGTTTTCTCTTCTTCTTACTTATTTCTCTTCTACAACATTTTCCTGCTTTTCCTTTTTACCTGTTATTCTTAATTGCTTGGACTCTTCAAATTTTCTACTTCATCCCTAAACCATTGTCTTTATTTTTCATTTTTTTCTTTATTTTTCTTTATTTTTCTTCATTTTCTTTCTATTGTACACTATGATACAAACTCTATGGTGCATAGCCTACACAATTCGCCTAGTGCACGGAAGCATGATTGTCCTTGTACAATTTCATCCTACTTTCGTTAACCAACCCTTCCATAAATTCTCCACCCAACTTCTGCATCCAACTTCTCCAGTTGAATGGAACCTTCTTTTGTCATGTATTCGATCATGTATGGTCCTAACCAGTGCATATGGAGCTTCCCTAGGTGCTGCAGAAACTTACTGTCATATAGTAACACTAAGTCTCATGTCTGAAATTTCTTCTACTTGATATGCATGGCATGCCAATATTTCCCGTGCACTTTCTGTACCTGTTGATGGAAACCTACAATGAAACAATATTCTTCTAATTCCATAAGTTCTGACAATGTTTGTTCTACTGCGCCAGAATCTGTCAACTCTTCCATCACAGCAATGTGCATACTTGGTACAATAAACTTCATCGACATAATCACTTCTTCTCCATACATCAACCTGCATGGATTCTGTCCTATCATCTTATTTCCTGTAGTCCTATATGCCCATAACAGTGATGGAATATTTAAGTCCAAGTCATCCTAGCTTACATTGTAAACTGTTGTCAGCGCGTGTTCCAAAATCTTATTAAAGGCTCTTACCATGCCATTTCCCTGGGGATGGTATCGTGTACTCTTCTGATGGTGGATCTGAAACTCCTCGGTTAATGCTGCAATCATCCTATTCAAAAAATGTGTTCCATGATCACTCATGAATACCCTTGGGAAACCAAACCTTTTTACTACATTCTCTAACAAAACTCGTGTTGTTATCTCCATGCTGCAGTCTCTAACTAGCTCTGCCTTGGCCCATCTAGTGAAATAGTTTGTCGCAATAATAATGTACCTCTCTCCAGATCTCCTAGTTTGTGGATCAATCATCCAAACAAGGTCTTCTTCCCATTTATCAAATTATTGTAATGTTAGATGCACAACTAAGGGAATTTTATCTCTCCTAGACGGCTTCCCAAGTCTCTGACAAACATTACAACTCTGATAGAATTCTTTAGCATCTTTATGCAGGGTGGGCCACCATAAACCTGTGTGCATAATATTTTGGGTTGTTTCTTTTCCTGCATAGTGAACTCTTGCAACCCCTTCATGCACCTCTGAAAATACCATATTTCTTTCATGCTCCAATACGCAACGTCGTAGAATATTGTCTACACCTAACTTGTATAAAATTCTTGCTATCAACTGGTAGTTGGTTTCCTTCACTAAGAGTTTCTCCTTCTGCGTTACTGTAAATTCTGATGGAGCTACTCCCATGCTTAAAAATTGAACTATATATACAAAATATTCCTCCACCATCTGAATTGCAAATAAATGTGCATCTAGCAAATAGTCAACCAAGTTCCCAGCATCTTCTCTTGACAGTATGCGCAACAAATGATTTGGTCCTTAGTTACACTTTCCTAGTTTCAAGGTTACCTTGAAGTCGTATTCTTGGAACAATAGTAGCCACCTGCATATTCGTCCCCCCAACACTGGCTTGTTCACTAGGTATCTCAACGGAGAGTGGTATGTATACATCTTAAACTGAGATACAAGTAGGTAATGTCTGAAATTTTGTAAGGAATATACCATCACCAAACCTTCTCATTCTGACGTAGTATAGTTCTTCTCTATAGATTATAACTTCCTATTGGCGAATGCAATCGGATGGTCTATCTATCCTTCACCTGGTTGTGCAAAAAATGATCCCAATTCTATCGATGATGCATCAACATGTACATGAAATTCTTTGCTCCAGTTAGGAAAAACTAAAATCAGCGCAGTGACCATCTTCTATTTCAATGTATCCAGACTTTTCTGACATTCTTCATTCCACTGATACTTCACTTCCTTCTTCAATAACTTCTCCATATGGGATGTTATTTGCACATATCCTTTGATGAAATTTCTATAATATTCTGTATGGTCCAATGTGGACTTCACTATCGCACTGAAGTCGGTAGTGGAAAATCAACAATCATTGCTATATTTTCGGAGTCCATTATCAATCCCATTTTACACACCATATGGCCCAAAAAAATTCCAAGGGGAGCACAAAATATTCATTTCTTCAAATTCAATGACATTTGGTATTGCCTACACTTATCCAACATTAAGCACAAAAGTTCAACATGATCCTTCAATAGAATAAATATTTTCCAGTCATCTAGATACACTTCTAAAAACTTATGAATCAAATCTTTGAAGGCTACGACAACTACTATGGAAAATATTGTTGGTGCATTCTTCGACCTAAACGACATAAATGTATACTGGTATCACCCCCATTCTATTGAAAAGGTTTTTTTATATCAGTATTCTTTCACAATCCTAATCTAGTGGTATCCTAAGAATCCATCTATAAAATAATAAGCTTCCTCAACCCCTACATTCTCTAATAGTTCATCAATAAAAGGGGTAGGAAAAGGGTCATGTAAACATGCATCGTTCAGTTTCCTCATAGCTATGCATATCCTGATTCCTCCTGTCTTCTTGTATTGAACCACCATAGGGCTGATCCATTTTGATTCTTCAACAAGTTCTATAATTCCAACCTCAAACATTCTATCTATATCTACTTTTACCTTCTCCTTATATTTTGGGTTCATTGTGTAGGGCCTCTGTTGCACAAGTTTCGCATCTAGTTTCAGTGAAATCTTCATTTCTACTAATTCTCCAGTGATTCCTTTCATCTTTGAGAATTTCGTTGGAAATAGATCTTGGCACTCGTTTAGTAAGTCGGAAATATTCTCAATTGTTTCCTCGCTCTAGTAATATCCTATATGTTCAAGCTTAGGTTTCTCCTATGTACTAATGTTCACTTTGTGCATTCTTTGGGGCTTGGCGTATATTGCAAATTCAATTTCTGGTCCTTCTACTATTCTCTCCCCTTCAGTCTCTGGTATCTACAAATTCCTTGGATCTTCCTCATCTTTGGCTTCTTTTGCGATATTATAGCAGTCCAATACCTCTTGAACTATCGCAGTGACTCTAGACGCCTATGAAAAGACAGTAATCCCAAGACGTCTTTTGATGAAAAAATATTATTCCTAAGAACTTGCAATGTTTATTCAAGCAAAGGATTATTACTTTCAAAATTGAATGTTACCTTGAATTTCATGGTTGGTTCTTCCTAATCTCCTATCCCTCTGTGCACTTCTAGTTCTATACACCAATTCTTAGGAATTGTGTCCAAAGTATGCACAAATAAGTGAGTCCATTCTTGTTGAGGTATTGATCTCCATTGCGTAGTACACTTCGTAACATGATTTGATGGAAAACTTAATCTTCTATACTTCTGCATGATTCTTTCATTCTCTATCCCAAATCTAACTTGTAGTAACCTTTTTCACTTTTTCCAATCTTTATACCCTCTTTTTGTGTATCCCGCCATCTCTTTTAAGTTTCTTTCAGTGTGAAATTTAAGGACAAGAGTCTTTGTTGATCGGGAATCTACATTTCTAACTCATTGATAAAAGATATTATGGTTGTTAATCCACACTACCTTGGAGGTTCGACTATTTTGGTCCCAATCCATCTCAATGCACAGGTAATTCGAGCACACTTCCTTGTCAAAACTTCATGCAGCCTTTGTTTCCAATTCTCCATGGCGTCTTATGAGTTTGATGTGCATGAGTTTGTTTCCAATTCTCTAGAGCATCTTATGAGTTCTATTGACACAGTTGTCCATTCACATAGTCATATTATACAAATTATCAAGCCATTTTCTCTCTGTTGGTTCTACATACCTTTGTCCTTCAGTGGGGCCTAATGGTGCAGTTACCTTTAAGTATTCTACTTTGACTACCATTTACCTCTTCTTTAAGTCAATGATCATTTTATTATCAAATTCCCAATCCAGTACCAATAATGTTGGATACAATGTATTGTCATCTACTATGTCAATCACTTTGAATTCTACTACACTCTACACTCCATTAATATTGACATTAACTCATGTTAACCTTCTGACTGAGATGCTCTTATGTCAGTTCACTAATATCAGCTGGATTGGAGACCAAATCGTCTTTGGCTGGCCCATCATATCCCAAGTCTGTCTCAGTATAACATTTACATCTGAACCTAAATCTAGAATTATGTTATACATTCTGTAAGATCCTATCTACGCACTGAACCTGAACTCCATATTGGTTCACTTCTTATTGTGCACATGGTTAACATGTTTGTGTAATACAGGTTGCTCTCTTTCTTGGGACAATGGTCAATCATTTTGTGCAGACTAATCAATGCAAATTCATCCTTCATTAAGTCTATGAAACTTCTTAAAAATATCTTTAAAGTACTTACCTTATCATTTTTCTTCTCTGTATGGTCATATACTAGAGGCATATCAAATACTGGTGGTTTATCATATAGCGGTGGCATAGATGAAGTTGACGCGATCCAGTCTTCTCCCATCAATTATTTTCTTTCTTGTTGGTAAGTTTCTTTCTCTTTTATTGGGTCAAACAAAGGTAATGGATTCGTTTCTTTCCTTACCCACTAATGAATGATATTCCCTTGATCTGTCACGTCTGCTTTGGTTTGTGTTACTCCATGCAAAATTGTTGCTATCTTAGGTTGTTCATTGCGTTCTTCAGCTACTATCATATGTATGTTCTAGTTATGGTTCTGGTTCTGATTTTGATTCCCTCTTGCCTACCATTTCACTATCAGTTGAGGATAATATTATGTCACATGGTCCAATTCTCTACAGTACGTTCATGTCGTGCAAGGATCAGAGAAGTATCTCTCTAAATGTCTCGATTGATTTCAATTATAACAAATGATCGATCCTCTTACTCCTCGATCAAATCCTCCTCTTCCTCGGCCTATGTTGAATCCTCCTTGTCTACCCTTGTTAAAGCCTTTCAAAGTATTATACTATGGAACCCATCCTTTTGTTGTTTCATTTTATTATTGAATTTTGTAAGCATCTGCAATGCACTCCCTCATTAAGTTGAATACGTAAAAATCCTTCTCCTCATGTCCTACAAACTTACAAAAATTACAGAACAAATTCATGGGTGTACTCTGGTATTTTTTCAATAATGGACAAGAAATCGCATGAAGTCCCCATGTATTTCATATTTCACAATATCCTACTCCTCCTGCCAATGGGTTCAGTGCTCCTGTATCCATATACTATGCAAATGCTATGTATTCATATTTACAATGGCCTTATGTCTTACATGTAATACACCAAAATTGTTCACGTTTTTCATTTTCTTTCATTATCTCTGACAACTAAATCCTTAGCGCAACCAACTGTGACTAAACTGGTGCCATTCCTATACCATCTTCTATAGGATATGCCTCTAACTTCATAGCAATTTCTAATGCTTTTGGTTGTGACGTGACCTTCTGTTGTTTTAGAGGACATCAAATGTGCGGAAACATACCTGCAATAAACCATTCTCTATGTTGTTCATCAAGAATATGGAATGTTAATCTACCCATCACATATTTAAACCTTTGATCGTAATCCCAAAATATCCCATTCTATGTCTTCTTAATTTCTTTAATTTCTGTGATATATTGCGATTTAGATTTCGGCTTCCAAAATTTCTTTAACAAAGCTTGTCCAATCTCTTTCAATGTCCTTGATTGTTCTGTCGATGTATTAGTTTCGTACTTCCTGTACCACAATAGTGTGCGAACTATGGACATTGCTTCTAATTGTACAATATTCGTTGCTTCATCCTAGACATTCTTCGCATTCCATAGCGTATCACATACAAATATATGTTATTCTTGGTCTTTCAACCTCGTTCCCTGGAATTCATGCATTCTTAATGTATTATTTATTCCTGGCATAGTATTATGTGTAGTAATTACCTTTGGTGATGTTGATTGACTCTGGTTCATTGTGCTACTTCCATTATTCTGACTATTGTTTTGAATTCCTCCACTAACTATAATTTCTCTTGACAAAGTTTTGATTTCTGCTTCAGATCTTGGTGATGCACATATGGTCATCGGTTTGACATAGATTTCAATCCGATATGTACTTCATTCCTCTGCAGGAGTGCACTGAGGATCCTTTTATTTCTCTTCCCTTTAACTATATGATGAGATCTGAAGTACTGT
Source organism: Picea mariana (assembly GCA_032191745.1). Classification (NCBI taxonomy): domain Eukaryota; kingdom Viridiplantae; phylum Streptophyta; class Pinopsida; order Pinales; family Pinaceae; genus Picea; species Picea mariana. The sequence goes on from JASDQU010413146.1 coordinate 8,359, forward strand.
GCATGTGTCTCTTTTCTCAAACACTATGCCTCTCTTCTCTCTTAGCCATACTATCCTTCTTACTATACCTAAAACTTTTTCCATGACACAATACTCTAATATCTCAGTCTGAGTCACTATCTTCTTCTCTCAATATCCACAATCCATATGTTCCTTACTCATCTTCTTCCACTCTTAGACCATGCTTTGGTTATCCCCAAGTCCCCCTATGTGCACAAAGGTGCCTAGTTGTCATATTCCATCTTCAAAAAATTTGTGTCACACAACAACATCTTTATCTAGGTAGACAGTTTGTTTAGAAATCTTTCATGTGAATCCTTCAGGAATTCTCTCTCTGCAACATTATAAGACTAGGTACAATATATTGCAAACTCTGTAATGTAACCCCCCAGTATACTATTCAACCCAAAATCAACTACGCGGGAAACTTATTAATTAATGTATTCAACTATCTGATCAATTCAGGGGTCTAGTTTCTCAAAGCCTCAGCTCAATATCTCCCAACATTCTCCACTATCATTTCTAACCATTTCATCAAAATTATCAAAAATTCACCAAGGAAAATTTCAAGAAGTTTTGTAAACACATACCTTTGCAATCATTGTTCATCGCTAAGTCGTGGGTTCCTATTCTATTCTTTGGAAACTTATCACTCCTTTCTTCTTAACCATTATGTTATCTCTTCCTTATTTGGCCTCCAAAACATTCCCCTTAGTTACAATTTCTATTCCTAGAAACAAAACCATTATTTGGCGCGTAGTGGGCAGACCCGGGGTTAATCATTAACAAACCAACAAAACCCTTAGACACCGGCACTTTCAGAATCACCTTCAAACCAAGTGAATTCTCATCTGAGGCATCTAGAGGGGTTGTAAGAACCAAGATTCTGCAATCATGAGTGGAAGTGAGGCATTGAAGATACTCATACTATGCACTATCCATTCATTTACTATATACGTGGTATATATTACTTAACCTTTGATATTCATTTAGTATACCTTATGTGCGACATTACTTTACTTTAAATTCATTCATTTACCAGTTACTTCAATGTGAGACATTATAATAGAATATATCAATAACACGATCAAAATACTAATATTTCATCATCACTACCCAACATCAGTAACATATTCATAATACTAACCATTCTATGATATCCATATCACACACAAAGAATCACATCAATACACAAGTTTTAATGTGGTTCACCCCAATCTAGGCTACGCCCACAATGTTTGGATTCTTATATTAGTCATTTATAGTATTCTTACAATAGTGCACTGCACTTACAAAAAGATGCAACAATAACCATTACTCAAACCTGCCTCAACCTTTTTGTTGCAGTGTGAGCCTCACTCCTCAGTCATACCTCAAAATATTCCTAACGACTTCTCCAAAACTTGAATAACTCAAAATAACTTCACCATCACTAACTCTTAGCACTACTCCTACCCAAAACCCCATTAGAATTTGTAGTTTTACAAAAGGGTAAGCTCGTTACCATGTGGAAAAAATGTCTCAAAATCCTAACTACTTTCCACCTTTTGTGCATTAACTCCCAACCATGCTTCAACTGCTTTGTTAAGAACCAAACATCAATATAGCATAGAAAAGCCTCAGGAAAAGTACTCAACGGCTTGAAAAAGAGATAATTTCAGATAATAAGCCTCTTCGAGGGGGGAAACCTCCTTTTACACCACTTAAATGTTCAAGTAAAAGATGATTCAAAATGAAAATGTCTCCTTGGTATATATAGAAGTCTGGGAGGTATAATTACAAATAATGGCCTAAAGTCGACCTAATTAAAATAACATTACTAATCTAAATTACAACTAATGGCCTAAAGTCGACATAAATAAAATAGAATTACTAATCTAATATGCCTCAATTAAGGGGTAATGAGCCAATATTAAGGCTTAACATGCCCCTACCCTTGAGACAAGTGTTGTCCACAGCGCTTGAGTAACTCTGGATGCTTCTGTATAAAAGACTCATCTTCCCAAGTGGAATCTTCAACTGGTAGTTTCCTCCATTTAATGAGATACTCT
>JASDQU010413148.1:0-10409 GCA_032191745.1 Picea mariana
TTTCATTTTGAATCATCTTGTACTTGAACATTTAAGTGGGGTAAAAGGAGGTTGCCCCCTCGAAGAGGCTTATTATCTGATATTATCTCTTTTTCAAGGCGTTGAGTACTTTTCTTGAGGTTTTTCTATGCTATATTGATGTTTGGTTCTTAACACCAACTCCGTCCTAACAAGAGGTTATAGTCGAGGGGAGCATCAACTACCTCTACTTCGACACACACGGTTTTTCCTCCTAACTGCACGGGAAAAGAAGGAACAATGTCATGTGGTCAGAAAGAACGATCGTTGAAAGCAGTGAGGAGAGTAGGTGGAGACAAAATGGGCTGGCCGATGGCCTTCCAACATGCCAATGACATAACGCATGTCGAGGCGCCCTCGTCAACCACCGTGCAGAAGATATTCCATGTAAAATTTTTCATGGGGTAAGCCACTACTATCTGAAATGCTATGTGGTAAGGTAGATGAGGTTTTAAGTCGGTTGTATCTAACATGATGGTATCCGGATTACAAGTCTCAGTAGAGCCCAATGCAGTTAACAAGGCTTTTCTCTAAGAAGGGAAACTTTGGAGGACCTCCAAAGCAGACATCTCACAAAGGGTTTGTGATAAATCCTCCACCACAGAGTAGTTCTAAGCGGACCTTGTGTTTGGGTTATGAGAAGTTTTTTTAAATGCACCTTTCAGAATGCGTGTCATTGTTTCTCCCAACGTCTTCTCAATCTGTAGAGGAAGAGTTGGGAGGTCAGCTTCTTTACCCTTCTCAGAAGTGCTTGGTTTACTATAATCGTGCGCTCTAGTTGATATGAAAGCATCACCCCTAACCATATATATGCTTGCAAATGAGGGGTTTTTCAGAGGTGGGAAATTTTCTTGGCTGCCCCCTTCCGTAGTTGCAGAGGCTTGAGTTATATTTTTCCCATGTTGAAATGGATTAGTCAACACCGCCTGCTATTGCTGCATGACAAATTTTTGGGCCTCTGCAAGCCGAGGACATAGATGGGTCGGGTGGTCTTCCATACACAAGTTGCATGGATACCTCACCTTCCGTTTTTCAGTGTTGTCCCCACCAACATTATTGTTTGGTTTTTGTCCCCCTTACCCTTCTTTCATTGTTTTTTCTTCCATTCAAGCTGTTGGGTGGCCTTTGGGTTAGTCGACTGCACTGTGTGTACCTCCGATGTTTGGGTAGGGGGAGCAGCCAAAGCAGTAGTTTGGTTGGACGCTGTGTGTTGTATGGATAACTATTGCAATTTCTTTGTCAATTGCAAAGAGGGCTTGGTTTGTGCCGAACCGACAATACCATCGGCATGCAGTCCAACTCTCTGTCTAGTTTTATGCAGTATTCAACGTGGCGCATTTGGCACGATGTTGTATAATAAACCAGACTGAGAATAGATGAGCTCAAACTGTTGAGCCCTCATGTTGGCATCTTCTTCAGAGAAAAATCCGGATGTCGCGACATATTTGGATAACTGCGGGACCAAAGACTTAAGGAACCACTCAAGCAGGAATGCTGGTGGGACTGGTACTTTGATTAAACTCTTATGGCGTCTCCATTCTCAGATGTGATCAGAGATATGGTCCACTGTTGTTTGTTCAAAATTAGCAAGCAGCTCTGTGCCAACGTCGTATCTCATAGGCAACTGGAAATGGTTAAGGAAAGCCTCGTCAATTCGCCAAAAGAAGAGTATCTTGATCGATCGAGCTCAATGTACCATTTCGCGACACTCCCAATGAGAGTACATTGAAACAATCGCAACTGAATGGAGTCATATTTCAATGAGTTAGATGAGCACCAAAGGTGGAAGGTAGTCACATGATTGCCTGGATATTCAGTAGGCTTGTCTTTGAACTTTGGAATGTTTGAAGGCAACTTCGTCGACATAGGAGGCCAACATGGATCATGAAAAATAGGGTCATTCAACAACCTTGTCAAATCTGGCAAGTGTAAAGTCGCCAGGAACGGTAGTTTGGGTTGCTGCTGATAACCTAGGGAAAGGGGGCCTGGATTTTGACTGGCACTAGGTTTCCAGGAAAAGTTTGGTTGTTGGCTAGGATTCTAGTAGAAACCATGGCCCTGGCCAGTGTAAGCATTTTGCATATGTGGAGACATCATCGGCTGATTTTCCAAATAGGACATAGATTTTTGGGCATGCATTGTATTTGAAGGACTTTGGGAAGGATTACCCCATGCCGGTCCCATGGGGAGAGGCATAGTAGTTTGTCTGGGGTTCCATTTATTGTGGAAAGAATTACCCTAGATCGACATTCCAAAGGAGGTAATGGATCCTTGCCCTGAATTCCAAGGTCTTGCTAGGTTTTCCCCCTGTGCAGGAATAATACCCTACACAGGAGTAGATTGTCCAAAAATGGGGTTACCCCCAGTCGGAAAAGCGACTGACGAGAAGGTGTTGTTACCAAATGTTTTGTTCCAATAAAACGGTGTCAAACCTATCGTCATACTATGCGAAGGTGGTGCTTGACTCCCTGCTCCAAATAAACTATTGTGTGTAGGTTTCTCGATGGACTGCTAATGCGAGCCACCGAGTGAAGGGGACGAAGGAGGGATATGACCTCCTTCGTAAGGAAAAGTGTTAAAATGGATAGGAGTGCCCCCCATGTGACCTTGTAGAGGATCGCTAGAGCTCCCTGCCCCCAGACCCAAAGTCTGTAAAGTGGAGTAGGAAAGTACAGGACTTGTACCCGAACTAGGCATATTGTATGAGAACAGAGGCCTATCGTACTAGGTGTAAAAGGAGTTGTGGCCACCACCAAAGACGGGTTCAGACCACTGTACAAAGTAGTTGCGGTCGAGACCATGGCGGCTTGGGCTGATGATGGTAGGTTAGGGGATGACAGCTCTCCTGTGGTGACAACCATGGTGGTAATTGAAGAATTCCCAGAAGGAGTAACAACATTTGTTTCCATTGTTGTGTGCGACACTGTCTGGTTCTCATAAAATTGAATTGGTATAATGAAAGGTGCCAAGAGATCATTGGTTGGGGTTTCAACCGAGCCAAGAGCGGTTGCTTCAAGGTCCAAAATGGTTGATTCCTCGGGGGGTTTTTCGGGCACAATGGTTTGTAATCCGGTCGCTTCAAAATACCCTTGTTGGTCTAGCTTCTGCCTTAATGGTGGCGGGGGTGGCTCCAGTGTAACCGGCGGCAGGCCAAGAAACCTTCGTGACCGGCGGAGCTCGGGATCCTCCATTGTGTGAGAAGATCCAAGACACTCTAAGGTAGTCAAAACATTCAAAAGTAACACCCACTACAAAATAATCCCTAGAAGATAAGACAATCAAACACTAAATTAATTGGAAGAACAGTTACAACAACCAACACTAGAGCAACTTACCAATGTAAGTGCAACTTTAACATGGAAGCACCCTCCGGGTATACTCTACAAAGTGTGGCCCGATGTTTTTCCTAGGTACCATGGTATACCCCTGCAATCACTTGTGTATGTCCCTAACAAAGATTGGCAACTAGGTTGCCAGCATGCGAACAGTCACCAGGCGGGTATAGTCAAAAGTCGGGTAGACCACAATGAGCAGGGTATCGAGCCTGAAACCTGTCAAGGGTATCAAGAGAAAATGGTCTGGAATACAACTGAGGAACTCAAACAGATTCGAGACCCACAAATCCCCGTGGAAAATGCAAACGACGGAATCCCAAAACAAGCCCTCTATATGTGTTCTCCACTACGATTGGTCCGACTTTGGAGGGGTTATCTCTGCTACCTTTCCACACGCGACCTCGTTTTTATCCCCTGTGTTAGAGGGGGGTCCCTGATAAATTACATGAAACTGGACTTGGACACTCCCTACCTCAGACTCCAATGTTTTATTTTAAATGGCCTTGAAGAGTTTCCTCTCCAACCTAATCCAAGGCCCTAGTCCTGAACTAGTTTTTGAACCCTACAAACATAAAAGTCTAGTAGATTTTAAATTTAGCATTACTTTTATGGATTTGTCTTACATCAAGGGGCATGAGGGTGAAACTGATGATGTGTAAAGACGAAAGAAAAATAATGAATAAAAAATCTAGAAACAAAACTTTTACTTGAATGCAAAATTTCAACAACATTTTCAAAAGAAAGATTTGTTAACTTTTCTAAGATTTTGGACAACAAACTCAAAGGAATTTCACTCGACTATGAGCTACTTATGATCTAAGTGAACTGCAAAAACTTGTGAAATAAAAGACTTTTCCCTGGCCTAATAATGCAGAAACACCCTGTTCAAACAAACAAGAAAATGAAAAGATTTTATTTTTATTTTAAATGCAAGTAAAGCAAGAAAGGGAAAATACTGACAAGCAAAAAGCCAAGAAAAACAATTCTGGCCTAACTCACAGATCGCAAAGAATCAGATTAACAAATCACACAATATCAATTGTAAAAACAATGACTCACACTTGTCTAAAAACCGTAATTTATTTTTTATTTTTCTGACAACATTTTAAATGAGAAAAAGAAAGCTAAGGGTAAAATTAATCCGAAGCTACTGATTGTTCAAACAGAGATTCAAACACTTGAGAGGAATAATTCTCATCAAGGGAAAGGATGACTGCCTTACCCTTAACAAAAAGTGTCCTATACAAGCACACAACTCTTACTCAAACAACATGCGTGTGAACACACACTGAACAGAGACAGAGGGCGTGTACACGCGGGATGAACTTGTATAGGTCGTGTGTATATCTAAACTCTAAGAAAAAATGAAAACAAACAGACCAAACCAGAAAGAGACCACTGATATTGATAACCAGGATCCCTTGAAGGCTTGGATACTTTGTCTAACAGAAAAACAAATAATGCAAGGAAAAAATAATAAGGCAAAATCAATCTAAGATAGGACTGTCAACAAATAAGACTCAAACAAAATTCCAAAAAACCCCTGAGAATGTGTGATTCTGACAAGGAAGAGGGGACTGCCTCTGAGGTTCTCTAAACTCTACACGCTACTGCTACCTCTACAACTAGCATTGACACATGGGTTGTAAGAGGATAAGGTGCGGGTACAAGCATGCAGACCTTGTGCAGGCCGCGTGTACCTTTGTGGGTCCCGAAAAACATAGCCAAGAAAAAGTCAGGGAAAGATGGTATGGAAAGCCAGACTCCCTGCTAGCTTAGACTTTATAGAAACGAAAAGAAAGGACAGGCAAGAAAAACTAGTCTTTAAACTACCCAAAAACTAAATAAAATTCCAGGAACCCTAGAGAGTCTCCCCAGTACGATCGCCAATTATATTCTTGGGGAAAAACACCCTACGAACTAGTAAATAGATATCAGACTTTGCATGCAGATACGACCGAATAGAAATTAATTTCTACCTTCATCCCTATATTTAAATCCCTTTTTCTTAGTAAATGCATGGAAAGATCAACCTACCTTGTTACCGGCGTTTGATGTCAATCCTCCATTGTGCTTGATTACTTGTTCACAATATTCTTTCCAAAGCTAACCTGCATTCAAGACAAGCAACAACTATGCATGCATACTACTGATATACTAACGGGTTAGAAATCCAAACATAAACTAATCAAACCATAAAAAGTTCATGAATTGGGATGGGAAAAGCACTTTCTTTATTACTTTGAATGAGTCAACTTACAAAAGTTGAGACCGACCACCACTCCTCGAACCTAATCCTAGGCTCCTGTTCTTCTGTCCTTCAACTTCTTTGCTTTAAATCTCCTTTGGCATAAGGAATGTCTAAAGGGTTAAGACAATGGAATACGCAAATGGGCAGAGTTTCTTTGCTATATTTTTCCTCCTCCAAATGGTACCCCTACCCCTTCTTTTATAGGCTAGAAGGAGCTAGGTATTTGGACGAACCCTCGGCCATTCATGGCCAGGAGTTTCAGTTAACTCACCCATAGCTTTTTGTTCCATCAACAACTTTCCTTTTTTCATGCTTTTGTCAGTCCACACGGGCTGTTTTGGGTCAGCCAACATGTACACGCGTGCAGTAATGGATTAGGGCATGAGGGCCTTTATAAAGGAGGATTTTGAAAGAGTTGTTCAACAGTGCTTTGGAAAAGAAGGGATATGAGTTGGCCTAATGCCAGGTAAGCATGTGTGGTGCAATTTAGGGTTATAACATCTTGATAAAATAATAGCTTGATGAGGATATGTTCCATTTCCTCAGAGCTAGTGTAAATCCTAAAAGAATAAATAAGCAAGGATTATCTATTATCTTGATATAATAAAATATGTTTTTTCCTTTGAGGATTGCATGAGAATGATTGTGAACAATCAGGTCTACAATGATTTTTAATAAATATGCATGTGAAATTGTGAAGTGTGCTAGTGGAGGGCACACACCACATAATAATTCTTGTGATTAAGTGCATGGAATCACAATTTGAAGGAAAGTTGATAACATGAATATATCTAAATTGATATGTAAATATAATTCATAATAAGAATACATGCCTAGATCTATATAAAGAGTTGGAGTAGATATTTGAAATTATGAACCTGAGGTGGACTCAAGGTTGAGTTCATTTCATATTATGAGGGGTATGTAACAAGAGGGTTTCATGTTGAAGAATTTCCCTGTGGAGGAACTGTGTGAAGACTCAGTCAGGAGAATAGAGCTACAATCTTAATGATTGTTTAGAATTAGACAGTGGGTTGCAATGCCTATTATATAAGAATATTGGATTACATTATAAAACATAATGCATGAATGAAAGACTAACAAACAAATGTAGACCATTCTGATGTCCAAATGGTAATGCGTAGAATGCACATGTTCATAAATTATTGTGAACGAAAGCTTGCTGATGTAGCATGTTGATTTACCCAAGAAGGTCAAGGTGAACTTGACCAAGACTTCTCAAGGAAAAGAGAAGGAATATCCTAGGAGGGATATATTTCATAAAAAAAGAAGAAGAGAAGGAGGACACCTTTTCCTACTTTCAAACTCTTAATCATGAGACATAGTTGTATTCTTTAAAAGGACAGTGGTGAAAACAAGTACATATGGTAAATGAAAGATAAAATATTGAATGTATTTAAATGAATGAGATATGATATGTAAAGACAATGAGACCTTGGAAATAACTTAGTTGGACTAAAAGTTCCATGTTGTGCAGAAGGAGATGGAAAAGGGAAGAGTCCCTTAACCCCTTTCCTAATTTTTATTATGTTTCTCTAGAATGAGAGACCAATATGTTGTTGTATGTGAACACTTTTGGGCATGGGAAATGCTGATGGCTATATGACTATATAAACAGTTGAAAATATGATTTTGTTTACACTCATGAAAACATTTAGGATAGTGTCATGGAGTGCATTTAGATATGAAAGGACATATATGAAAATGTGTATTGATTTAAATGTTATGATGCATGCATTTTATTTTAAACATGACAACTAATGTAATTATGAATGTAATGATGTATGCCACATGTAGAAAAAGAATTTGAGTTGTTGGGGAAAATAGTTTCCAATGATGGACAACCACAGGAAGAGGACAATTGTAAGAGGTTGTTGTTGAAAGATTGATGAAGGGACTTTGAGAGTTCCCATGAAGCTCCACTAATGAGGTAATATAAAAAAGGGTGCTAGCAGCTAGAACATGCATAAAAAAATTTAGGCCTATGTGGCATGAGATTTGAAAGGGATTGGGTAAGAATCCCTTGTGAAATAAATTTATTATTTTAATAAAATTTTTTTTTTTTTTTTTTTATGGCTATTGTATGCCATTGATACCCAAACCGGTGTATGACTTAGGAAAGGGAGACATAAAGGATAGACTGAGGAACCTCTAGCAACCAAGGATGATTCAAATCCTTACAAGAGATTCATGAACAAAATTCCATGAATACATTGACCCATCCATGAGTGGTTGGGAATGAAAGTGCTCATAAGAAGCACATTGCTTAAATGCATTGAGAAGATACAGGTGGTAAGAGAGTGGGCATGTATAGGACTTCCCATTGTGGAAGAAGTATCTTTCATTACTCTATATAGTTGTAGAATGGTAAAGAATGGAATTAGGTGACTAGGAATATTGGCACCTTGATTTTCAAATAAATAAAGAATGTTGAAATCAATTCATATGATATTTTCATAATATATATGCTAATTTGAGGTTATGATCAATATGAAGAAGCAAGAACGGTCCTGTTGTAATTTTAATATGGATAGAGAATCCATATGGGGAGAGGTTGGTTGAGATCCAACACATCCATGCAAAGTGCCTAATATCAAGTGATGACCTAAAATCAATGTTAGTGGTGCATTTTGTGAGGATGCGGCCATGGACAATGGAACATTGATTAAATTCATTTGATGATTGATTCATTAGAACAACTTGGTATGTTGAGATGAAGCATAAGCAAGGAATGATATTTCCTTGAATAGATGAATGTGATACAATTATTAGAGCATACAAATTAAGATTTGTTTATGCAATGTACCAGATCTATTATAATAGCAGGAAATATAAATAATGCAGGGAAGAATAGCGGAACAACAACAGGAAAAAAATACTGTAGGGAAGAATAGCATAACAACAACAGGAAAAAAATATTCCAGGGAATAATAGAGAAACAGTAAAATATATGGAACCACAACACTAATATGATACCTTTTTTGATAGGAAACAATGTTCAATTCCCTCTTCGAGGGGAAAAACTCCAGCAGAGAAGAAATCTATTATAATAATTCTCAAGACATCCTTTCCAATACCTCCTACTCTTATTTATACTAATTCTATCTTCTAAGGAACCTTATAGAGGAAGATCTTTCTAAAAGTAGAAGCTTCTATTAGGTATTCTTACATTCACTTATTCTTATTTATTTAATAGGACTTATTAATTAATGTCATCTTTTATTACATAGAAAATATATCATACTAACTAATGACCCACTAATAGGCATTAGAATCGGATCTTAACATGCTCTCCCTCTTCAAAATCATTTTTTTCCTCAAGGTTGAAGATGTGGAAATTGTTGCAGTATGGCCAATGGTTCCCAAGTCACATCCAATGGTGATGTGTCCTTCCACTTGATCAACACTTTTGTGATATTTTTTTCCATGAAAGCAACTTTCATGCCTATTGAGGAATGGTTGGATCCAAAGGGAGACTTCTTAATCTAATTTAGGAATAATGGTTTGAACACTAAAACTATGTCCCACCACTTTCTTCAAATAGGAAACATGGAACACCAGATGGATTTTGGAGGTAGCTAGAAGTGCCGGTTTGTAGGCTACTAAACCAATATGTTGGATGATCTGATAGGAGTCATAAAATTTGGGTGCCAACTTGTGGTGTCCCTATGCTTTAAGTGATGTTGTTTTGTAAGGTTGGAGTCATTGAAACACCAAATCACATTCTTGGAAAACCCTTTATGAGCAATGTTGGTCAACCTTTTGCTTCATACAATTTTGAGCCATGTGGAGGTTATTCTTCAAAGCCACGAGGGTGGTTGTTCTACCTTGCAATATTGTATCAATATCCTAGACCGTTGATGTGTCAGGAAGATATGAAATTACAGTAGGTGGTTTTTGTCCATATACTGCTTCATATGGTGTCATTCTAGTGGATGTATGATAGGAAGTGTTGTACCACTATTACACATTATTTTTGTCATCCCTATGACCGTTAATGATGTAAACCTATCTATTGCCTTCAGAGGGGTCAGTGGCCTGAGTTCCTAAAGAAAGAAGGGAGAAGAAATTTTCTCGAGAAAAGAAGTTGCATTCTCCTTTGTAAAAACCCTATTAAAGAGGATGTTCACAGGTTGCTATATAGGTAGGGTGCGAGAATGCCTAATTCTCACAATCTGCACCATAGCTAGGTTGTGAAAGGTTCACAGGTTTCTCTATAAGTAGGGCGCGATAATTCTCATACGTGGGAAAACTGAGCATCTTCTCAATGCTTATAGAAGAAGAAACTTCCATGGTGAGGTGGCATCCGAATGGTTTGGATCTGACTCACTTTCATGATTTGGTGGGATCATCCTAACCTCCTCACCTTATCCTCTTCAGCTTATAAAAGGAAAGGATCTCTCATGGAGAAAGTTAGCTTTGGATTTTGGAGCTTTGGATATTTTTGGATTAGCTTGAATTGGATTGAGCTTTGCAGATTGTTAGCTTGGCTAGATGAGCCACTTTGTCAAGATAGATTGTTAATATTATCAGATCGATGCTCTCAGAATTCTTGGAGTGGAAGTGTGTGGGGAACGAAGGACAGTTGGAAGGGACCTTACGACATCAAGTCCATGGTTGTAATCTCTCTTTCACATTTAATATGATACACTAATATGATTCTTTCCTATAAATCTTATTGTGTTTTATTGTATGATTCCTTGATCACATACGTAGGTTTCTATTAAGTTTATGCTATTACTATCACTTTGGTTGGTTGCATTCTTTTGTAGGTTCATCATTGT
>JASDQU010413156.1:0-10490 GCA_032191745.1 Picea mariana
CAATGACAACTCATTGATCCATCTTCATCTATGCATTCTCATCAAGGACAATACATATTATATTACATCAATCATCAATCAATCAATCCTTTGACATCAATCAATCACTTGAAATCAATCAATGAAATCAATCAATCAAACCATTGGCATCAATGACAACATGATCCAACAAGTTTAGCTTGAAACAACTCTAGTATTGAACAACATTGTTTAACTTGCCTGGTCAGTTGCTAGGATGTTCTCTCGTCAACATTGCTCCTATTCTCCTTCTGGCTTGGAAAAAATGGAAACCACAGAGACTGAGTATGGGCAGTTAAATAGACACAAGATGATAGGTTCTCCATTTTTCATAAAAGTCGTGAATCGTTGATGTGCCCCAATATAAATGTCCTGCGTTGCGGGGTCACCTTACTACCCTGGTTTTCATTTATTGTCAGGTCCTCATTGTCATCCAGTTGGTAACTACCCCATTCCCTGTCGTCAGAGTCACCTAGGATTTTCAGGCTATTGTCTGTACCCCTCATTCCATCCATTTGACCTGTCATAGTAATTAATTTCCCATTCTTTCCAAATTGGAAAAATACCATAGCGGACGATGGCATTTAAACCTTGATTTTTCCCAAAACATGTCAAATATTTGTGGGGGTACAGCCTATCTCTTCCTCCTTTATTATATCAGAATGTTTATGCCACATTTTATTTATTGTGATGTTGACTACTCTGTGCATGTGTGAAGTCTTATTCTTCGAGGGAATCGCGCATTTACTGTGCACCCCTGCGTCTGCGCCCAAAATGTCAAACTGTTGCATCAACCTCGGGTGGGCCGCAACACTGCTTTACTCAAATCCATTTTCTATGCCCTTGCCATGGAGGGTCATTATTAGTCGTGGTTGCAATTGGGGGAATCCGCTATCCACCCCATCCTACATTGGTTTCATGTTCAGACCTACACCACTCATCAACTAGTGCAATGATAGTCAAAGGGACACGATGGATGGAAATTGGTACTTGTGCAGTGCACTAGGYTTTTCGGATGAATCTTTCATGCATTCAGACTATGCTTGGCCAACCAGCGCCTCTCACAAGAACACTTTGTTAGGATATTTAGACACTTAGGAGATAGTTAATATCAACTTGGTCTAATGTGTCGTTAGGTAAATGTATGTTTATTTAGTATGCATCTGTAGTTAGGTAATCTGAYGATCACGATATGTTATTGACATAGAGTGATTTGACGATTCATATTCTCCTCGATCTTAATGGCTACATTGATTCGTGGATTAACACCCAATTGGTCCATGATCTCTATTTAAAGAGAATGGAGGGTTATTTGTTCATGATCGATTTTGAGAAACTCTCATGTAAATCTCTCTGTAATATTTTTCTTTTGCATTAATAAATCACTCAAAGTGGCCACGTTGGTTGGGGTCGTGGATGTTTCCCCATATGGGTTTTACCACGTCAAAACATTAGTGTTTTGATATTTGATATGTTTGTGTGAGTGGTTGTTGAATGTGTCTTTCCTTTGTTGGAATACCTTTGTTGTCAAACATGGTATCAGAGTGCATTTGAAGAGCCACTCACGTTGTTGATCGAGATCGTGAAGTCGTGTTGCAACATCTCTGTTTTCTTCCATTTTCGTACATTTTTTGTCTGAGAGGACTATTCCATTACATCTGGAGCATTCATTTCAGTTAGGAACACCTTTCATTTCACTCGAAAAGGTTTTTGTTTACCCAAAATACAACCATTTCAGTCAAATCCGGAGGTATAAAGCCTTAATATTCCCTTTTAAATTTTTGCATATATAATATTCCGGTTTTATGTTTTTTATTCCCATGTTTCTACTCTTTTTGATCTACGTACTCTCTTTACCCTATGCTATGTGTGATCTTGACAAATTAGAAACAGAGCGGAAAGGGTTTTCATATCTGCATATGCTCTTTGTCGTGCGCTTTGTGCGTTCTTGGAAAATCAAAAACAAAGGGAAAACTTACATTTTCTGGGTAAGCTAATAGAGATCTATCCCTTTTCATCGAAAAGCAAATTTTTTTTTCTTCCGTGAAAAGAGTTTTTTATGAGCACCCTCTCCAATATTGTCTTCAACAACAACAATCCTACTTCTAAGCAATATAATGTGTTTTGTACTAGCTCACTTTGTTAAAAGTTGTTTTATTAAATAAGAGGTCTTGACTTCAAGACTCTTTTTTATTTTTGTTTTTTGAAAAAGTTCATGCATCCATTGTAAAGTGTATTTCACTTAAATTATAAAAGTGAATCACTATAAGTATCTTTAATATTTTATTTCAAGTTATTTATTTTGCATGAAACTTTCATTTATAAAGTAACCTCATTGTAAAAGTGAAATTATTAGGAGGGGTATCACCACGTGGACCTACTTCTACTTGCCATGTGGCTCTTTGATTACCGTTTATGCATTTTTTTCAAAAGGGCATAACTTTCACATCTGAAGTTCGTTTTCAGTGTCATTTTTTTTTAACAACTTAATTTTTCAAGATATTTCCATCTAGACCATCATTTCTAGATTTTAAATCCATATTATCTACATATTTAGAATGGATTCCCCCAGTGATCTTTTCATACTAGTACCAACTACTTTTCATGGAAATCTCGTATGGAGGATTTATTAAGAAGTAAAGGACTATATCGGATTACCTTGGGGAATAACAAGAAGCCATTGATGATGAAAATAAATTCAAATGGGCCGATAGGAATGATGAAGCATGTGGACTAATCAGCATGTCCATCTCTCATGATTTAAGGTTTCACCTTCAAGGAATTGAGGGTCGAGATAAATCTTGGGAAAATATTGAATCCGTGTTTGGTAAACACAATATTATTTGATCCCATCATATAGAAAATCAGATAATGACCTTAAGTCCAAGTGATTTTCCTTGCATTGAAGACTATTTATCTAAGTTCAAAACACTTAGAATTTTATGTAAAGAGTGTAAAATGGATTTGGATGATGAGCATTGCATATATGTTATTCTTGATAAGCTTGGTAACTGTGCATATTCAGTGTTTGTATCTACCTTCTATGCCACTAGAGAATCTCTAGGAAATTCTTATCAAAAACCCACTCTTGATTCCTTTTGTGATGCTTTGATCAGAGAGAAAGATAAGCTTCTGCAACTTGTAGTGATCATCATTTTAGGTACCTCCAACAAATCCTTAGTGGCCTAGCAAAAACATAAATCCAAGAATCCAAAGAAGCAACATCCTCGCTGTTAGAAATAATAGGTGTGCTCATTTAACCATAGAAAATATAGCAATATTATCACCCAACCATAGGTCGAATCCACCCCCGAGCACCTTAACCTTGACAGAGAATAATTATAGAAGCAAGCCCTAGGCCTAATAGTCAATCAAGGTAGTTTATCACTCTCCAAAGTTATCATACCAAGCAGAAAGTCCAAACCATAACCAAGAGAGAGTCCAAGACTGAAACTGAAACCATAACCATACTGCTCTTCCTTAGTTGTCTCGTCCAACTTCTCATTCTGGAGGCTAAAAACTCAATATTAAATATTTCCTTTAGCTGACTTGCCTTCTAGGGTTATGTCCAATGCTTTAGAGTTTCTTCTTGCTTCCCAGAATATTTTATTCTTGTCAGGGTTACACATGGAGGTTAATACCTCCCGCAGCTACCATAATATCAACACTCCCTCCTAGCTAGGGAGGTATTGAAGGCAATGGTCTTCAGCACAAACATACCATTCAACCGGTCACATCATCATATCCATACAGGTTATCCCATGATTAGATCACGAACACCATCATCACTATCAATAGCATCTGATAACATCAACTACATCATCTCTCGAATCCATACTCCATTTGAGTTATCAGGCATGATGTTGAATAAGTCACTCACTCCATCGAGTGATACAAGAACCATTCTTCTAATCCGTACATATGTCCTAGAAGAATAACTATTCCAACAGATGTTGGAAGCCACACTATGGGATACAAGGACTATTCTTCTAATCCAGACATATGTCCTAAAATAATAAATGTCCTGGACCATTTTATATCTAGAGAATGTCTATCCATCATCACATTGACTATCCATATAACTGATAATAATTGTCAACACTATTGATAGTCTACATGGCAATCAGAACAATGTCATTCAATAGAACACAATTGTGTCTATCCATAGTAGTACACAACTACTATCTAGTGGTACACAACCACACCAAGTAGCACACAACTACCTAATCAACAACACATAGTCACAACCAGAGGAACACATCCACCACAGTAGCATACATCTACTAACCAGAGACATACAGTCTCCATAGCAGTCATATCATATGATATCAACCTGCATAAAACAATATCATGATATAAACTGAGTCATCTGGGCCATTCTTCCACTCACATCTGTGAGATATGGAAGAGCATCTACCCTCAGAATGTAAAACATCATCCATGGGCCATATGGACTATTCTTCTCAGGCATAGAAGAATAAGTTTCCCTGATTTTTTAGCCTATACCATTCACCTAACTGGGCCATTCCTCCGGCACTAGTCATAGTACAACCTAGAGAGAATGAGTCTACCCTAGGGAATGTCTGTACCTAATTTTTGAACTTGGACCATTCACCTAACTGGGCCATTCCTCTGGCACTAATCATAGTGCAACCTGGATAGAATGAGTCTGCCCTAGGGAATGACTGTCTGGACCATTTCCTAATGGAAATTATTGTCCTACACCAACCTCCAAAGTGGACCATTCTTCAAAACTGCTCACAACTGTGAACTTCGAAAGAATGACTGCCCGGCAAGGTAGACCATTCTACTTGACCACTACTCAGAGTGGCTACTAAGAAGAATGACTGTCCTAGACCCTTCCCCCACACTGGCCACAAGAGGAATCACTGTCTATGGTACATCAACAATCTATCGAACCATTTTCATTACGAAAATGACTGTCTGATCTGGACCATTTTCCAAACTAGAAAATGCTTGTCCGTCGGAAATCTCAAACCACTTTCTGAACTGGAAAGGAACTGCTTATCCTGGACCATTTTTTAAACTGAAAAATGAATGTCCGTAAATCAATAACACATCAGTGCTCCCTCCCAACCTGGGAGTAATCTGTTCCTTTTTCAATAAGGAAGTTGCATCCATGAGCCCAAGCTTGTTTCTTAAGTACGCAAACTTTTTTCATCTTGGACAGAGGCTTTACAAAAATGTTTGCTATCTTCTCATCTGTGGAGATATATTGGAGAACCACTTCTCTTTTCTGGACTTCATCACGGAGAATGTAATGCTTGATCTCAATGAACTTCGGTCTTTCATGGAACATTGGTTTTCTTTGAAGGCTTCATATAGCTCTAATCATTACAATACATCATGGTCGAATTCAACACTTCTATTTCTTGCTAGCTCATGACATCGTGGAAAGGCTCAAACTGAAACATATCCAAGTAGCACTTATTTTGTCATCATGAGAGTTTTCTACTATTTTGATACACTATCTCTGTCATAGAAATTTTTCATCACGCTTCTATTGTATATGAGATACTCTGCATCAAGTTGTTTGAATCCATACAAGGTCTTATTATATCTGCATACATGGGTCTCTTTCTGGTATAATCTTCTTTCTCACTTGCTTTATTGGGAAGAAGTTACAGTCTTTTACATGTAAATTCCAATCCATGGATACTACAACAGGTATATCTAGAACAAGTTGTTGTCATAGTCTTCTCCCTCCTTCTGGAAGAACCTATGAATATTGCAATGCTTCCATTCATAAGTCTTTTTCACACTGTTCTTTATCATAACTTCCATTTCTTTTGCTTGATTTCTTCTTAGTGAGTTCAAACCAAGTTGGTAGTCTTTGTGATTTTTGGTTTAATAACTGGTTGTTCTAGATTTTTCTTTCTCTCTTGGAATCTTTATGTTCTTCTTCATGTTTATCTTTAGCTCTTGGGTCCATGGAGTCTTCTATAGATTCCAACTTCTTCCTTTCATTGTGGGATCATGGATGTAGATGGACAACCAAGGATACTTTAATGCTTCTTTTCGAAGAAGACTTCTTCTAAATCCAAAATGAATACGTGTTGCTTTTCATGGCTACTACTTTCAATGAGAACATGAATAGATACTTCATAGTCCTCAATGGATCATATTATTTAGGATTAGATCCCTCCTAATTCTTTCTTCATGCATGAATGCATGCTCTTCTTTTGGAATTATGTAATCATCTCCCTCCATCTAATATAGTCCATGCTTCTATCTGCATTCTTATTTCCTTCTGCAAGGTGTCGCAAGTCTTTTTCTAATTTCCTCTATTTTGACTTCTTCTGGGTCTCTTCAGGTTTAATTCTAATTTCGGCTTATCTGGCAGTTTTTAGTTATATAATAGATTCCACGGGAATTGTTTCCAAAGATTGTCAACATACTTCATATTTTCATGTGTATTGCTTGACTTGTAGTCATTGTAATAGCAATCCTTATCCTTTTATTCTTCCATGGGTATTGTTTCCCTTGAACATATTTTCTTCTAAGAAATAGATAAACATGATATGTACAGGAACTATGTAAACATGATATATACAAGGGCTTTGAAGAATAGTATTACCTTGACTTAGAAGAAGAAGTTTGTTTTTTCTTGCTTGACTTTCTTTGAGGGTTCCCTTTCTTCAGAAACTATTGCTTCGTTTGTTTCCTTCCTTTTTTTTAACTCAAGACAATGGTTCTTGTAGTGACCATATTTTCGACAGTTGAAGCATTGTATCTTTGACATATCCTTTTCTTGATTTGGTTTCTTCCTTGAGCCAAACTTCTTCTTATTCTTGGAATTCTTGAACTTTGCTGTGAAAGTTTGATCATCGTATTTCTTTTGGGATTTCTCTTTTGCGTTAATCCTTGATTCTTCTTGTGCACAACAAATCCAAAGTTCTTCAAATGTGGGATACTCCTTTCTTGTGTTCATGCTTGAGGAAAATGCATCCCATGTCTTGGGAAGACCATTGAGTACTATATTTACCAGTTCCTTCTCTAAAATGATTTCTTCAATAGCTTGTAGTTAATCTCTTAACTAAGAGATTCTCACAAGGTATGATGTTATGTTTTCATCATCATTCATTCTCATGTCACGGAGCTCATTCTTCAGACTCATTACTTGTCCAATTTTTCTGACTGAGAAGAGATTAGTTAGGGCATCGTACATATTCTTAGATGAGTCAAGATGAGAGATGTAGGGTGTTACACATAAAAAATACTCACTTTGATAGTGTCTCAAGTGTCGTCATTACAAAGGTTGCAAGTGTCGCATTTTGCTTACAAGTGTCGCAAGTGTCAAGGAAAGCATACTGCCATGATGCCTATGTCGTGCCTGTAAACGACATCAGGAGGACACTTGGCACTTGTCAAACACTTGATTTGGAAGAGGAGGAAAGGTTAACTGGTCTCATGAACCTTTTTCCATTTGAAAACACTCAAAAAACTAAGTTTTTGGAGGGGAGCGCTCCCTTATAACTATCTCAGGAGTGTTGGCGCCCCCCCATAAGCCATCAGGAAGCGTTATAACGCTCTTCAGCCCTTTTGTAGGAGCACTCCTACCCTTAGGAGTGTTGGCGCTCCCCTGTACACTACTAGGGAGCGTTATAGCGCTCTGAGTGCCCTTTTGAGGGAGCGCTACCTATTTTAGGCAGTAGTTGATTTGTTGAGAAGAATGGGGGAAGGATATTTTCATTCTTAGAAGGCAGTTGGGTTCGAATTCTCAATCAAGCCATGATCTTAGGGAAGATCTCTAACTGGAGGAGGAAAATCCTCAACTCACCCCAAAGATATCTCAAGTTTTTGAGCCTCTCCAAGGCTATATAAGCAGGCTTTCTCATGGTGAAAGGGGACTAAAAAGGGAGAATCACACCAAACTTATGATCTTATAAGTGGTGCTGGAACAGAGATATTTTGTAGGCAAGAGACCTATGATCTCATAGGGAGCAATCAGTGAAGCTATCATCATTCGGATCATGGATCTTTTGAGCAAGGGGTAGACAAGGAGGACTTGACGAAACTGTTGCAATTCATCTATGGTTGTAAGCAATGTTTTGTCTTCATTAATATAATTTGCTTGGCATGTTTCTTTCTAATTCGTGTTCAATCTCACATGAATTTGTCTCTTTAGTAGATAGACCTATTTCAGACTAATCTTGATAGAGTAGGAAGTAGTCGTACTTTGTTTGTCTACAGGGCTTATTGAGGAGCGAAAGATTGGAGCTCAACTCGGAGGGTGTAGGGACAAACATCGATAAAAGGTAATTCTTTTCTCCTTCCTCCTCACACACTAGTCCACCTAGATCTAAAAGGAAGTCAGTGACCATGATAAGTACTTTCTGTCTTAGAGTTAAGAGTCTATCTCTTTGAGGAGATATACCTGTCCGCAGGGAGATTTTCCTTCAACATAGGGTATCAAGTGGTGTTTTACAGAGTCCACTATGATACTCATGGCATTGATGTCATTATCTTTGAACTTCTCCATAACTGCAACGTTCTGAGGTTCCTTATCTTTTCCTTCTTCAAACTATGGTTCCACAATATTTCCTTTCACGATATCTAATACTTTATTCTTGGCAAGGTTGAGATCAATCCTTTTCTTCCATGCTCTGAAGTTAGAAGCCCCTTCTAACTTGTTTTCTAACTTCATAGAGTAGGTCATGACTATTTTGACTTGGTCAACCTTTGACTTTGACCAAAAACTAAAACTTGATGTATTAGCTTGCTGAGAGTACTAGGAGGTGCGCTAAGTTAGGGAGCACTAGGCTATCTAAAAATTAGGCCAATCTCTTCACTTAAGGTGCCTCAACAAGAGGGTTAGGGTTTCATTGTTGCAACAAAAACTTTGACTACAACTGCAACTGTAACTAAGAAAATCCTCCCAATCTATCTTCCAGTTTTTAGACTGTTTGAAGATAGTGTGAGCCCATAACCTATTAGAAATAATAGGTGTGATTGTTTAACCATAGAAAATATAGCAATATTGTCACCCAACCATAGGTTGAAGCTACCCCCGAGCACCTTAACATTGACAAAGAATAATTCTAGAAGAAAACCCTAGGCCTAATAACCAATAAAGACAATGTATCACTCTCCAGAGGTAGCATACCAAGAAGAAAGTCCAAACCATAACCAAGAGAGATTCCATGACTGAAACCGAAAATAGATGTTGCAGTAGATGCAGTTGCGGCTACTCTCCAGACTTGCACACAACTAAATTTTTGTAGTTGCGAGCTATGTGTGTGAAAATGAGCTATATAATCATGTATTTATACTGCTCTTCCTTAGATTTATGGGCCGACTTCTCATTCTGGAGGCTAAAAACTCAATATTAAATATTTCCTTCTGACTTGTCTTCTAGGGTTATGTCTAATGCTTTAGGGTTTCTTCTTGCTTCCCAAAATATTTTATTCTTGTCATGGTTACACATGGAGGTTAATACCTCCCACAGCTACCATAATATCAACACTTTCCACAACAACAAGTAAAAAAAGGGTTCCAAACCCTCTCAGCTAGCTTTTGCTCGTAATGGTGGCAAAGGAGAAAAATAAAAAATTAAGAAGACTGGTAACAAACATTGCAATTTTTTTGGGAAAGATGGTCATGTAGAGTCTAAATGTTTTAATAATATGGAAGCCTTAGAAGCATTGATGAAGAAGCAAAACATCAGTATTGGCTCCTCTTCTTCTTCTTCTCATGGACATGAGCTTTCTACTTTTGGTTTCTCCTTCAATGCAACTTCTACTTCTTATTCTGATGAGTGGCTTATTGATGTTGGGGCATCTTATCATATGGATAAAGATAAAGCCATATTTTCTGCTTTTAATGAATGTAACACCGAGAAAATATTTGTTAGTGATGATAGATATCTTAGTATTGTAAGGTTTGGAATAGTTCAGGTAGATAACGGTCATTTCAATGATATATTATGTGTTCCAATTATTGTTGGATCATGTTGTCATTGATGCCAATGGTTTGATTGATTGATGTCAAGTGATTGATTGATGTCAAAGGATTGTTTGATTGATGATTGATGTAATATAATATGTATTGTCCTTGATGAGAATGCATAGATGAAGATGGATCAATGAGTTGGCATTGATACATGATGAAGATGGATCGATGTGGTTCCATTGGTATATGATGCATTGTTGGAAAAATGTATAGATGACTTATTATTGTCTTATCATGATTGATAAGGTGTACAAATGGATGAAATCTAAAGTGGTCCCCTTATGGTGAAATCCCTCACGGGAAGACGCTTTACGGATTGAGTTATCTTAGAAGAATGGTTGGAGGACCCATGCTTGTATGAGGAATAACGAGATGAAGATCAAGGAAATTGTTGGTGAAACTATCCTATATGGATAGTGATTGTCATTCCACTTCTATTGATATGTGGAACGTCACATAATTCCTCACGGTTAGAGAGTTATGGCCATGAGAAGTTGGAG
>JASDQU010413161.1:0-10408 GCA_032191745.1 Picea mariana
TCTGTAAAGCGTCTTCCTGTGAGGGCTTTCACCATAAGGGGAATTCTTTGGAGTTCATACGTTTGTACACCTTATCAATCATGATAAGACAATAATGAGAGCATGGGTCCTCCAACCATTCTTTTAGGATAACTCAATCCGCAAAGCGTCTTCCCGTGAGGGATTTCACCATAAGGGGACCACTTTGGAGTTCATCCATTTGTGCACCTTATCAATCATGATAAGACAATAATGAGTAATCTATACATTTTTCCAACAATGCATCATATACCAATGGAACCACATCGATCCGTCTTCATCATCTATCAATGACAACTCATTGATCCATCTTCATCTATGCATTCTAATCAAGGACAATACATATTATATTACATAAATCATCAATCAATCAATCCTTTGAAATCAATCAATCACTTGACATCAATCAATCACTTGACATCAATCAATCAAACCATTGGAATCAATGGCAACATGATCCAACAATCCATTGTATGCCTGAGAAAATGATGCAAGAATCATCTTCCAACTTATTTATCAACATCCTTCCCTGCCCCAAATATAGTGAACCAAAGCACTCATTCATCTAGTACTTCATCATCAATGTGCGTATGCCTATGCTCAACATCGATCCATTATATTCCCAAGAAAATGATGCAAGAATAATCTACCAACTTCTTTATCATCATCCTTCCTTACTGCAAATAAAGTGATCCAAATCACTCATTCACCGAGTACTTCATATTCAATGCACTTCTCCCTATGCTCCATTTCCATGTGTCAATCATCATGGTTAATAAACCCATGAACCATGACTTCAGTTTGTGTGCATATCTCTCTTCCATAGGTCACTCAGTTTACCAACAATTTCATAAGCATGGATCTCAACATCAAACCTCTCTTGTTGGAGAGTCTAGGTCTTCCCATCTTTGATACTATGTTAAAATGTACAAAGGAATAAATAACAAAAACATAGGCACACGAAACACAAATAAACACATTGAGCCAATATTTACCCTAGAAACCCTAAACTAAGAGAATCACCGCCTCGATAGATATCTATTACTAAACTTGTCCAAATGAAAAAGACAAGCCAACACGAGTCACTTTAGGCTTCTTACAATGGAGTATCTCAAGCCATCAAATATGCTTCATCAATTACAACCCTAATTATTTTACTATAATTAGATTACATTCCAAATACATGTATGGCCTTGAGATAGTTATGCAAATACATGAATGGAGTGGAGATAGCTATATGAATAAATTCATGGACATGCATAGCCATTGATGTCTACATGCATGGTGTGGAGATATCCATGCAAAGATTCACATAATAACATGGGAAAATACCATGGGTTAACCAATACCATGGGCTTATAAAACACTAATGGTAAACCCAATAATGACCAAATCCATGTCTCTATGAACGAGTCAATATTAACCCAACACAGGGAATGAGCGAACATGACGTACAATTTCATTGGGATAGAGTTGAAGCATAATGAAAGTGTATTCTTTAGTGTGTAAATTATTTTTGGGATTCCAATCTTAGGATCCTAAATTTTCTACTCTTCAAGAAGGAAATTGGAAACCCATTTAATTAATTGCAACAATTAATTAATGGAAGCCGTAGATATTTAATTTTAAAGTGAATCAAAAGGAGCAATGAAAATTTGTTAGTGTTCTTCATTTGTTCATGGAAAATGAATTATCACACCATTAAAATAAAACTATATCAAATAAAAGTTGAAATTAAGATAGTGTTACTGCTCAAACTCACGCTAAGGGAGAGTCCCACCTTGTGAAGGAGAACTTGGGGCAGTGGATAGGAAAAACACCAATTGTTACCCCAACTACCTTACATGTACACTTCAAGGCTACGGTTCCTAACCTAAGGAGGGTTTTCCTATGGGATCAAGACTAAGTCTTATCATTGTAGTTGGACGGAGAATGATTATGAATTTACTTTATTTTGAAGTTTGTATCTTCTCTAAAAGGGTAAGATAGGTACAAAAATAAGAGAAGGAAAATTGTAATGAGCTTGTATAAAATATGACTTAGAACACAAAACTCAATAAATGATTGGAAATAAAATTCTTGCATGCAAGTGTATAAATGTGTCTTATACATGTAACATTCACCATTACTTATCCAATAACCAATGAGATTTCAAAGTACAACATCCAATGTAAAATCAATTCAGAGATGCAAAGTGAAAATATCAATGTGTCATGTATTCATATGGAATTAAAACTTTGCACAACATATATTTCTTCTTCATATTGTTCAAAGAATAATATGTAACAATGTATTTTGTGAGCATAGTTAGGTGATAGGAAATATCATATTCATCAAGATAGAAGCTTTCAACCATAAAAAAAATATCACTTAACCTATGACAATGTGACAAATTAGAACCAAATGTTCAATAATGTTTAATAATGTCCACACTTATGCCATAAACCAAATGAACATCAAGGTTGTAATGAAATGCTCTAGATAGCAAGTATATGTATATCACCAAATATATAATAGTACCCAATTTGGAAAATCAAATAGTATAGTATTGTAGACCACATTCATCCAATGAAGGTATCCAACTATTACTAACATTATTGTAAAGTTTCAGATTTAGTGATCTGTAAATTGTCGTGGATATTCCACTGGAGCAGTTTGTCACAACAAATCTCATAAATAAAACTGAAATATATACTCGGAAGGTTAAATTCCTTTAGATACCAGAATATGTAGTCACTAATTTTCTAATTGTGCATGAAATAGATAAAATGTGGAAAATAGAGAACAGTAAAATACAATCCCACACCACACAAAAAATAACACATAGATTTTCTCTGGGAAACTCTTTACAGGAGAAAACCCAGATAGAAGGTGAGGTTTCTCTGCTCTCTTTTTTATGGTATTGGAATAATGTGAGTACAAAGGAGAAGGAATTCTCTATGGAGTTTTCTTAGACATGTGACTTTTTATGCTAGTACAAAATATGAATCCCCTTTGTTATGCTCTCTAATTTCCCACTCCCAGTTGTTCTTATATGTTATGGAAAAAAACACAAGAGCATATAATGGAACCCCTTCTCCTCTTAGTGGCCCAATATTTAGCATAGCCCAATAGCCATATAAGGGTAGGTTGTTTACTTCCTCAACCCTCAATTGTGATAGGGTTTTGAACCTTCTATAACATTCTTGAAATTACATGCGTCGCTATCCCCATATGTGTTAGTAACGGGGACTGGCGTGGCATCCTCTCATACCATGGTGGTCAACATGGTAGGTAAACTTGTGGGAGGAATAAATTTTGCATATGAGATCTTATTGACACAATTTTTGCATCACTGGAAAGGTATCAATCAATAGAATAACATCATGGGATCCAAGCTATGCTAGGAAATTTTAACCCCCAAAAATGTCGTTTGATGCCACAAAATGGCTTTGGAAGATTCCGGACCCAAATTTTGCAAATTGGGATTTTCCACTAAAATGAACTCACAAGTTGATTCCTCCAATTTTTTCCACTCTAAAAGCATCAAGATAGATTAAAAACAATATAATGATATAATTACAATCATACCTCTCCATTTAGGGAGGTTTTTGTTCCCCAAAATATTTACTGAATGAGGTGAGGAAAATTCTTCTCAACCTCCTCTCTAGAGTACCACTTTGCTTTTCCTGGAAGTTTTCCTTTCAAACGAACCTACCAAAGGTGATGTTTCCCCTATCTTGTAGTTCCAGACCACTTCTACAAAATTGTGTCCTCTTCCAACTCTACCTAAGCATCTAGTGCTAAATCCTCTATGGAAGGTAGGACCTGGTCCTCTTCCTGATCCAACATGGATGGATCATAGAGTTTGAGGTTATCCACATTCACTATTGAGTAAATGTGCATGTATGGGGATGAATTGAGTCCTTAGGTGTTATCTCACACCTTTTCCAACACCTCAAAAGGACCATACCACAAAGACTTGATCTTCTTACAAGGACATGGTAGTCTTTCCTTATTCAGTTGTAACCATACTCTGTCTCCCACTCTAAATGTTCTCTTTATTCTATGTTAGTCACATCTAGCCTTGTAATTTTCCTATGATTTCTTTATCATATCCTATACCTATAAATGGATTCTTCTCAACAAACTTTTTTACCTTTAATGCATCTCCAGTGAGGTTGAGTGGGTATAGGTAACAGATGGTATAGACCTTGCTTCCTATTACTGGGCTTGTTGGTACTAAAAATTATACATCCTCTAATATATCATGCTACATCTTCTTGCATTCTGGGCCAATACACATACCTATGTAAATTGGAAATTGTCTTCCCGACACCAAAATGTCCTGCAACCTTAGAGGTGTGAGCCTCCCTAATAAGTTTTAGTCATTCACCTTTAAGGACACAATGCTTGTCGATATTGAAGAGTAAACCTTTTTAGAAATGATACTCAACCTTGCTATCAACTTATTCTATATGAATTTGGCACTTTAGTTGTTGAAAGACCTCCTTGAAGTCCTCAAGTTTTGTTTATACCTCTTTGTATGCATCATGGGTAAAAGGCTCCATATGCATCAGAGTTCCAAAAGTTGTAATCTTATATGTAGGTGGTTGTGAAAGAATGTTTGGAAACTTTTTTGTGGCATTGTTCTTATACTTTATAACCAAATGAAATTGTTGTAAAAATCACTTCAATTTGTATTGCTTGGTTTGATGTAACTTACTTTGGGCCTACAAATATTGGAGCAGTTGGTGACCTATGTGGATGATGATCTCCTTTCCCATTAGATAATTCTTCCACTTTTTCACAACTTGTACCAAGGAATAAATCTCCTTGTGATACGTAGGGTAGTTGAGAACTACCCCATGAAATAATTCAGAATGATAGCAGATGGACCTTCCTCCATGCATCAAGACTGCTCCCATGGCATACCCACTTTCATCTATCTCCACTTTCAAGGGATTTCACAATTTTGGTAGTGCGAGCACTGGTGCTTGACTGATATTTATTTTCATATCATCAACGTCTTTCTGCTTACTATCCCCCCCATGGAAACTCTTACTTCCCATTGTTATTGCACGGAGTGGTGCAACTGCAACTGAAAACAAATCTATGAAATTCAACAAGTACTCTACTTCCCCAACAAAGCTCCTAACTTCTGTGCATTTTGTAGGAACTGGCCATTTCATGATGGCCTCCATATTGGTGGGATCTATCTTGATCTTTCCTCCACCGATCACATACCCCAGATACACCAAATACTATTGAGGAAACTCACATTTCTTGACATTGGTCAACAACTGGTACTTCTTCGGGGTATCTAACACCTACGTAAGATGTGAGATGTTCTTCTTTTAGGTAGCACTATAAACTAATATATCATCCAAATATAAAATAACAAATCAATATAGATAAGGGCATAAAACATCATTCATTACTCTCATAAATGTAGTCGGGGGATTGCATAAACTGAATGGAATAACCAACCATTCATATAAATCTTACCTTGTCTTGAAGGAAGTCTTCTAGTTATGTTCTTTTTTGACTCATACCTGGTGATATCATGGTTTCAAATATAACTTAGTGAAGTACTTGGCATGCTGCAGTTGGTCCAACATATCATCGATCCTTGGAAAGGGTATTGATTCTTTAGTGTAATCTTGTTCAATGCCTTGTAATCGATACACATTATCCAAGTCCCATCCTTATTGGGCACAATTATGATGGGTGACCCACAAGGTGAGTTACTTGGTCGAATCACACCCTGCTCCAACAATTGCTACAATTGCTTCTTCACTTTATTTGCTTCTAGAAAAGACTGTCTATACAACCCAATATTCGGTAATGGGGAGTCTGGAAACAATTTTATTTCATGCTCAAAATCCCTCTTGGGTGGTATCCCTTTAGGCTCTTGGAACACTCCTATGTATTCCTATAGAAAATCCTCCAACTGATGTTTTTTATCTTTAGTGCACCCTTTTAGGGATGTATTTACTTTTAACGACTCTTCTCTAGACTAATTTTCTCTTAGAAAAAGTAAAACATATTTCTTTCTAGAACTAATCAATTTTTTAGTTGGATTGGAACATACTAGTGAAAGTTTTGATTTTCCTTTGTTTGCATTGATGATGAATGATTTCCCATCCTTGATGAGGTGGTACTGATTGGCTCTCCACGTGAAAATAACATCCCTCTTATACATGTAGGGGCTTCGAAACACTACTCCAGATACATCTAATTCTACTTCATCTATAAAATTAGCACTTGCAACAAATGTAATCATGCACTACTTTGTTACCTTGATCTTTGCATCCTTGTTTACCTAACCCAATGAGCAGGGGATGGAATGATCCCGAATCTCCAATCCAATCTTGTTGACCAAATCCATTGCTATGATATTATCCTGTGAACTAGAGTCAAACAAAACATCTATCTTAGTCTTCTTGATATGAATCTTGATGTGGAAGAGCTTGGTCATGCCCTTCTCTTATTTGTGATGAAGGATGCTCAAATTCACCTCATTCTGAATATTTGTGAAGACAATATTTTCATCCACATCAGAGCTACTTTCAACCTGATTTCTCAAATATGTGGCTAGAAGGATCTTTTTATTTCTATCCTTCTTGCAGTTCTTTAGGTTCAGTTTTGGATGTGACCATGAATATTGTAATGATTGCAATGATTTTTGGAATATTTTCACGGATGTGTAGTGGTTTTTGTATTCTTATCTTTTTCCCCTTTCCACTTCTTCTTCCCTCCTTGGAATCTCCCTAGTGTTATTTCTTCCTAGGACCACTTGGTTACCCCTTCTTTTGGCCTATGTTTTTCGAGTATTGTGCATGTACACATGCCTCATCCACTGCCCTTGGATTGAATATCATCACCTTCTTTCTTAGATGAATGTGTAAGCCCCCTAGATACTTGAAGAGTAAATTTGGGTTCTTGGGAGAGATGCCCAACATCATGGCCATCGTTTTGAACTCAATGGTGTACTCTTGTACACTATGTCCCTACCTCTACCTAAAGTAGTGCCATCAGATCCATTGGTCCTCTACATACCCGATAGGGTATAATTGGGACTTGATGAGGGTTTTGAAATACTCCCACCTAGTTACTATCAAATCAACCTCCAACCTAAGTGTTTCTACATGGATTTCCCACTAGGTTAAAGCATTTATTTCTAACTTCAATCTATAAAATGAAATACTTTGGTCTGCATCTGTATGGTGAGTGCTAAAATAAAATTCTAGTTGTCGCAAACAATGATTCATTTTTAATGAATAAATATCACCTTGGTATGGATTTATGTCCACTTTCACTTCCATATTATCTATGAAGGGTTAACGACACTCGAACTCGATTACTCTTGCTTGGGTTCTTTCCACGATTCCTTTCTTTGGTCTTCCCGATCCTGCTTTCCCCTCCTATTTGATCTTCGACTTAGAGCCTCCATCATCTCTGAATAGTCTGAGCTTACTTTCTATATATGCCATTAGGAGGTTCATATTGTGACTGATGTTGGTGAATGTATCTTCTAACCTCACAAATCTATCCTTTGTCATATCTCGAGTTTTTTATGAACAGATTCATCGGCCATAGATAGGGTTTTACAAATTTCTTCTTAAACCAATTCCTAGATCCATATAACTTTCCACAAATACCCTAAGAAAACCTTCTTTTATACCAATATGATCTATAAATTTTCGTGGATATTACACTGGAACAATTTGTCGCAACAGATCCGATAAATAAAACTAAAATCTACACTATGAAGGTTAAATTCCTTTAGATTCCATAATTTTTAGTTATTGATTTTCCACTTTTGCATGAAATAGATAAAATTTGTAAATAAATAAAAGTAAAATATAATGACATGCCATCCACAAAAAAACAAAAATATTTTCACTAGAAAACCATTTACGAGAGAAAACCTAGCTAGAAGGTGGGGCTACTCTGCTCTCTTTTCTCTAGTACGGGAATAATACAAGTACAAAGGAGAAGACACTCTCTATGGGGTTACTTGATACATGTGGAATATTAGGCTACTATAGAACATTAACCCCCTCTTTTATGTTCTCTAATTTCCCACTCCCATTTGTTCTTCTTTGTTATGGAACAAAATATAATAACATAGAATGGAACCCCTTCTCCTCCTAGTGGCTTGGTATTTAACATAGCCTGATATCCATATAGGGGTAGGTTTTTGAATTCCTCAAATCTCAATTGTGATAGGGTTTTGAAACTTCTATAATATTCTTGAAATTACACGTGTTTCTATCCCCATATGCATGAGTAACAGGGGATTACATGGCATCCTCCCATACCATGGTGGTCAACACAATAGGTCAACTTGCGAGAGGCATAAATTTTCATACGAGCTCTGATTGATGTAATGTTTGCACCGTTGGAAAGGTATAAATGTGTAGAATATTTTCATGAGGTCTAATATTTGCTAGGATATTTGTAACCCCAAAAGTTTCCATTTGATGCCTCAAATAGATTTGGAAGGTTTCATACTCCAATTTTCCAAACTGGGATATACCACTAAAATGACCCTGCAAGCTAATTCCTCCATTTCCACTATGAAAGCATTGAGATAGATGAAAAATAATATAATGATCCAATATGGATCAACTAATATTAATTATATCACCAACTAGACTCCAAAGTTATAATAATCACCTTGCATAAACCATTGTACCATAAATATTATAATAAGGTAAATATTCTGACAACCAACCAATGATATTATTGATTTAAAATGATACATTTGTATCAATTTTACTACTCATAATATTGTAGCATAATTTACCTCTAACCAATATACATTTGAAACCGGAGCTATAATATTAGATGGAGGAATCAGACTTTAGGACAGTCATAAACTTAAGAAATGTTTCAAACCTTAGTGAACTTGTTAAGACAAATTTTTGGTTGGCTTGTTAGCAAGGGTCATGTGAAGCATAGAAAGACAAAAATGTTTCTTAGAAGAGGGTTAAACAACCATCAGTCTCACACTATAAACTCTATATAATTATGATTATAAAAAAGGAGACCTTGACCGACAAATTTGGGAGGGAACATTGGGCATCTAAACAAGGTCATTTATCCCTCCTTTGAATCATTTTGTCACAAGATATGGATTAGATAAGGAAATCCTTAGAACGCTTGGAAGATAAGATGTCAAACCAACACCACACTAGCTTTGTCTTTTCAATTTGGACAACAAAGTACACCATTAAACCAAGAGTGAAAGGGAGGCTATGATCATCCCTTAGGAGGGTCATTATACATGTTAACTTATTAAATTAAAGTCTAATATCATTAGAAGTAAAATACACATAAAAAATTTCTCAACAGGTACATGGGATGACAACTTGCAAACCCTTGTCTACTTGTACGTATTCAAAAAATCAAGATATGGATAGAACTAAATACAAACATTGGTATCTCAAGAGAAACATTACGAGAATGAGTTTTAGGGCATCCACAAGTGATTAAAATTGATCTAAAATTTAGATGCACATTTTGATCAAAGGTGGTTTTTAACCTTTAGGGTATGAAGATGAGATACTAGATTGAAACCTCCATAAGAAAGAAAAGAAGTTATTCCTTGAAAACGAACAATAAATTATTAAGTAAAAGATATTTCAATAAATCTCAAAGAAACCTAGATCCAATATAATGTATGTTGAAAACCTATGTTGCAAATAAAATAGAAAAAAAGGGGCAAAAAGAAAAAATTGATTTTTTGGATTTGGGTGGTTGAAGACAATGATAGACCAATGCCTTTGGAGGGATATGGGTCTCTATACCAGATATAGGTGATTCCTAGGGTTTAGGATGAGACAATATTTATGGGACCCTCAGGATTTCCCCTCAAGTGTTTTCTAGGTTAGAAGGTTCTCTTTAGGGTTGGATGGGAGGATCAGTCCATGAAGAAGCCTTTCTAGGTACTATCAATGTGATCTTAAAGTTGGCCAAGGAAAAAGGAAGAATCCCTAGGATGTCCTACCTTCAATGAAAAAATGTTCAATGGTCAAAGGTGGAAGGTTAGAATATCATACCTTGAGAACCTTTCCAAGTGGAGCATTGCACCCTTCTTTGGCCTTCTAGTATCCTTTTTCTTCTATAAAATTTGAAAAGTGCTTATCCAATACCCTTGAAAATGACTAAGCATTCACTTAGAACAAGGAATAGATACAAGAACTCTTCAAGAAATAATTCTCATTAATATCCAACAATTTGAAATGAGAAAGGACTCCTCCTTTAATAGGTGAAGAGCATCCTCAAAATAATACAATACAATTTGCTATCTCAATACCATGAGCTCAAAACCATTAGCCTAGTCAAAACCATGGGAAAGTAAATGAACATGTAACAAATCCTTAAAAACCCTCCAAGAGAA
>JASDQU010413166.1:0-10408 GCA_032191745.1 Picea mariana
AACACACGTGCATGGATAGAATACCTAACGATGTTAGGGTTAGGGTTTTTTCAATGTATGGTAATCATTGAAGAGCCAGAAATGTATAAATATAGATGCCTAGGTCTCGTAGGAGGAGTGTGCTTGTTGGAGTTGTTAGTTTATTAATATAGAGAGACAAATATGAAGAACATATTCTATGTAATATTTTTCTGTATGACCTAATTTTGTAAGCAATTGAGCTAGAGAGGATTGAGGAGGGTAGATCTTGAGGGTTATATCGCAGGATGAGGAGCCTGGTGCGATCTAGTCCTCCTCATAATAGATCTTAACTCGATTGAGAAGAGTTGTAAGCGCACGACGCTGGAGTTTCAAAACAACTATAATAAAAGAGCTAAGAGCTAGATCTTTGTGGATGTATCCCAGGAGGGGGTGAACCATAGTAACACCTGTGTTATGTGATTGAATGCATGTATTTCTTTATTATCTTCAATATATATTGATATGATAAATGAATGAGTTGGTATATTTCCTGCTTAATTATAATGACAGGGTATTGCATTAGAAAGTTATAATAGAACTCTCAGTGTATAGTTCTCAGATCCCTCACTCAATCGTAGGCTGCAAACACATGAGTATTGTAGTCACCCATTAAGACTATCTCGGGTGAGACGACGCAGTGCACCCTGTGTGTTGTGTTGCCTTCTGGTTTACTAGGGGGCCCAATATTTTTAGAGGCTTTGTTGGAATGTCGAACATACATGAACCCTGGGTCACTCAACACAAAATCAGACAAGACATATAAGTAACAAACAACCAGTACATCTTTCTTTTCATCATCATCGACCATCGCTCTAATACCAGTTGTTAGGAAATAAAAATATGAGTGAAAAAAAAAATTCAAATCATAGGAACAACCACACATAAATTACATGAGATTTATCCTGGAAAACCCTTGCAAGAAAAACCAGCCAACAATAGATATGTTATTGTCTTTATCCAAACCCAACCAAGCCAACCAACCTCCTGGCCCCAACCAAGTGAGCCTTCATCACTCAACACTTGTCACATTACAATGGAGTATTAGTACTAAGGATCACCAATACCACGTGCCCGGAACCACCACTTTTGACCTAACAACTTTGACTCTTTCACCTAGTTAAGTTTATCCTAACATTCCCCACTTTAAACTTGACTTTGGGTTTCCCATGACAAAATACGGCCAAATATCCCTCAAAATCAGGGAATCTCACATGCCTCCCCTATCACCTAGGTCTATGTCTATACTTTACCAGTGAAATTTCAAACCCGAGGTACTCATAGGTCTTACAGTCGCATGCCCATTTAAATTCAATTCAATCATTTTTTTTTCATTGTTGTTATATCGACACTTATGCCACTGTCCTCTTGCCTTGTCATTCCTCATCTTCTTACCACCCACACATCGGTGAAAATAAAATCCAATCCCAAATTTTGCACCAGGTAATTATGGATCATCATCCAGACACACTTCCACGCCTCCCGCGAAAATTTTGGTGCTATCATCTCTAAACCTGGTGCCATCATGCAAGCTAATGATCTAGGGATTTTCATTTTCCACCACTACCACAACCATCATTATATCCTCCACTGCCTTTAACCTTCTCCAATTTCTCACTTGTTCCCGGAATATTCTTCTAGGCGGGTAATCCATGCACTGCTTCTCGTGGTATTTCTTCCGTTAAAACCCTAGCTTTGTGCTATGGAAACTATGTCACAGGGCGCTCCATATTTATTAATCATCAAATCACTCTCACAAGAGAGTCCAAGTTTTCCTTGATATGATACTACATGAAAGCTCTGATACTAGTTGTTAGGAAATAAACATGTGAGAGAGTAAAAAATAACAATAACATAACAATTACACACATAAATCACACAAGATCTATCCTAAAAACACCTTACAGGAAAAACAAAGCAACAATAGATATATTATTTCCCTTTACCAAACCAAACCAAGCCATCCAATCTCCTAGCCTCGACCAAGTGAACCTTCAACGCTCAACTCTTAACACATTACAATGGAGTATCACCGTCCTTTAATAGGATTTCATTACATGCAATCCACGGGATCAATACCATGGGTCACCAATACCATGTTTGTGAAACCACAATTGTTGAGATAACAACTTTAACTCTTTCGCCAAGACAAGTTTATCCTAACATTCCCCTCTTTAGTTTGACTTGGGGTTTCCCATGATGACCATATGGAGTTTCAAAGTGTCTCCATATCTTTGAATCCTGATGATAATGATGATGGTAGTTAAAATCCTTTAATCCTTCTATTATTTGGGCCATTTTCCTTAAGCCCTTGTACTTCCACATTTTCTATTTTATTTGAAACAAGTTGTTCATTTTTTCCCTCGATTTCACGGGATTTGAAGGGTTTTATGTCGACGATCCTGCGGTCATTTCTTGTTCTTGTTGTTGATAGCCGTCTTGAGAGTTGTGAAATTCAATGTCTATTTTACCGAACTCTTTTTCATAGACCGAGGATATCTTGGAGAGTATGCTATCCCATGATGGCCTAGATAGATCCCATGAAGGCCTTCTCAACTGATCAAGGACGTTGTGCCTTACAAAATATCTCTAACACCTTAGTTTTGATCCTCAAATTAGCAATGTATAAATGTGTATATGATTAAAGGATGAGATCCAAATGATGTAATATGTAAATATTGTATATTGATAATAAAATATGTACACTGAATCTACATTAAGAAGGACAAAAACACTGAAGCTATGATTCCACAAGAGAGGAAAGAAAAGGGGCTTAGGGGGCTCAAATGGGCCAAAGCCAAATAATATTATTTGATCATGTCTTGGATATCATTATTCTTCCTAGAGGTTGTCTTAGAGTTAGGCTGCTATATTGTGACTACACTAGTATGATGGGTATGGCTATTATGAGAACTATGTGAGAATTGTGCCATGTGCATGAGAAAATAATATAATTGAGTAAACTAATTACAATTGAAAATTTATGGAGTCCTCAATAAAGATATTTCCTTGCTGACCTACATTAGAGTCTTGGAGGGAAGTGGGATAGCTCAAGGGACTGCGTGGTAGAGAAGGGATCACATTCCTTAGTTTGTGTAGGTTGAAGGGGAAATGGAGTTGGAAGATTGGAATTGTTGTGAGAGTTTATAACTTCTTATTTCTAGAAAAAATGTGATGTGTGAGAGGACTAGATCAAGCCATAGAAGAAATTATTCCTTTTGAATCATAACCTCAACTTGGGGGTGGCTCGTTGCAGAGAGACTAAGTGTAATAGTGAGCGTATGGTTGGGTGGAACATTCGTCATGGTTAATTGATTAGTATGTTTAATTTAATGTTGTTATGTTATTAATTGAATGTTGTTCCATTGCATGCATGAGTATACATTTGTACTTATGGTATTATTTTTAATTGTAAAGAATGATTATGTTTGTATGATCTTCCTTGGTCATGTTTGTTAATTTTTCCTTAACCCAACACCCGACAATTAATTCCAAATAAATTACTTCTCTTAATCTATTGAATAAAATCAAAAATGAGTTTTTAATGGAACATTACAGCAAAAGCACAAATAAGGAAACCATACACAAAGTACACATGCAAGTTATGGGTAAAATACCCATGGAAAAACCCTAAGGGAAAACCAATACCTTGTTGATTTTATTGATATAAAATATGGGCTCCCATCTTGAGATAATGGCCCACTCGAGGAAAAAAAAAATCAACAAAATAGCTTAGCCTATCACACCTGGCTAGCCTTTGTTGCCCCTTTTCTCCTTTACTTAGACCCTACCCATGCACACTTGGATAAAATTCCTTCTCCACCCAATCAATGAAATCTTGTTATCTCACTCTATGCGTGTCTCCTCCTCTCACTTACACTGCCTTTTATAATCTTGAGTTTACCCTAAATCCAAAATCCTAGATATCCAAAGTGATCAATGGCTCAGATTATAGATCACCATCACTTTAGATATAATAGCTAGGATTTAATTTAATTCACTAATACCAAATACTTAGGCATTTAATTAAATTAAACTCCACTAATTACAACAGGCATTCACTTTAGTAATCACTTTATTAGAGTGAATCTCCTAAGTCACGAGAGACATTAAGGGCGAATTCTACATGTTAGACACAAAACCGATGTGGAAGTACCCGTTTGGTGCGAAAAACATCAACAATGTTTACATGCATTAATTTATTAATAGTAGGAGAGAGAGGATTATGGTATCATAGAAAAATAAAAGAAGTGGACTTTTTATTTTTATTTTTAAGAAGTACATCATATCCTCAACGGTTTACATTGAGTACTGGTAGGTTACAGAGTGGTGTAAGAGAAAAATATAAAGTTGGGGGAAGGGATTTTGAGGTACCCCACTATCCCAATAGTGTATATAGGTGGTTGGGCACATTATAAAATCCCATAATATTATAGAGCCTTAATGTAAAGGAAGGAAGATTTTGGGACACTATAAATATGACATCAATACTTCTAACAAGAGATTTCTTTCTTGATGCTATGATAGTCTATACTTTGACCTTTGACCTTAACTAATTAATTCTTTGTTTGAAAGAGGTGCAAAATTATAAACTATCAGTAAACAAGGCAATTGTTGAATTATTGTTTATAACAATGTGTATGGTGAGACATGGTAAACCTTTTTCTCTTCTCCATCAAATTGATGATGACTCCTATGATCGAATTAATCTCTACATAAGCATTATACTATGCCCTGATGATTTCTTTTGGGTTTCATTCTTATCCTAAGAACGATGAATTCTATTGAGAATAAGGTTGACACATATAAAAACCCAATGCCACACCACCTAGGCCAAATTCCAAAAGTGACATCACACCTATATACGAATAAAATTACACATAATTATATATATCGCTTGATTAATCACTTGATTAATCATCCCCCCTATTGGAATCACTTGATTAATCATCCTTTTAATTACAAAATTTGATGTGATGGCCATGAATTGAAGATGGTAGCATATTCTTCGTCTTACATTCAAATCAATGAATGAGATTTTCATAATTATCTCTCTTGCATTTATCAATTCATCCATTCAACATGTTTAATTTTTCACGTTTACATAACATGATTAAGAAATTACCAGGTTAACTTAAATCAATTTCCACGAACCATAATTTAGCAAATCCAACAAAGATTACTTTAGTTTTAACATTTACATTTACATAAAAATTTTGCATTTTACAGTGATGCCACGTGTAATTATATCAAGTATTAGCATGGGGCGTAGAGAGAAGCCATTTAAGTTTTACTTTTTACTTTTTTACCACTCAACGTTTTCATAAATTTTAACGCCATGTGTTACGAGGAAAAATTTATGTATCCACCTTTTTCATAAATTTTAACGCCATGTGAGGAAACATTTATGTATCCGCCCTTTCAATATGAGAGGAGAACGATGGAGAGAAACCATTTAAGATTTACTTTTTAATTTTTTACCAATGGGCGGTTTCATACATTTTAACGCCATGGGTTACTAGGAAAATTTTATGTATCCACCCATTTCATAACCCTTTCAATATGAGAGGAGAGCGAGGGAGAGGAGTGTATTACCCTATTTTTTTTAATTTTTTACCAATCGACAGTTTCATAAATTCTATTGATAGTGCCACCAATTCTAACGCCATGTCGAGGAAGCATTTATTGTATCCTCCCTTTCACTATGCCAAGAGAGCCAGGGAGATGAGTGGATTAGTCGGTCTAGATTGTGTCCACATGTAGTAACTTTTCAAAGGCGTGGGAACAATTTAATTCTATGTAGATTTCCATGACCTGATAAGAAGGGAAGTGGGAAAAAATATAGCATACCAGTCATGAGGATATTAATATGAGAAAATAGGTGACAATTTCATTTTGTACATGCTATTACATATCACGAGAGGAGAGAGGACACAATTGTTGATTGCTAACACAACTATTGTGCATCAAGAAAAGACATAGGAGGTTGATCAGAAATTGTCATTGACAAAGAGTGAAAACACATTGAGGTATGTTGATATCTGTTTACTCTGAAATTGATATGATTACTGCATTTACATTTTTTTTTAATAGAATCTGGGTAAATATATATTAAAAAACTGCAAAGAAACGCAGGAAGAGTACATAGGCTGTGTTACAGAAGTTTCAAAATTCAAAATTTACTCCCCTGAATTATCCAAGAAGGAAATGAAGAGCAGGGATAGTGCTTACTAAAATGCTAAAGCCTATTTGAGTTGCTATGGTGAAAACCATGCAAAATGATCCTAGTAATAGCATGAAAAAACATTGCATACACTTAAATTTTGGTATGGTCTGGTGCAGGGAAGTCTGCCTCTGTTGGAGGTCGCAGGTTGAGGTCTAGTCATGGGCGTGGTCCTGGCAAGGAGGCCTCGTATGAGATGAAGGTGTTCGGGGAGGGTGTGGGCGATGCAGGTCCAACCACGAATTGGAGTGCCTCTATCTATTGTCTTAGCGCTTCACACTCATCCCTGTTTCTTTATTGTTCACTCCTGTGCTGGATGGTACTCTGTGATGTATAAAAATTGTGTAGAAAGAGACCTGAGCTACAATTGAAGAGTCTGGACCATTCTTACCAGCTCGTTGTGCTCTTCCACTGGCACCGTTCTTGGTGGTTCCCTGTTCATCTTGCCTAAATTCCTTGCTCTATCTGGCTAGAATACCCAGGTATCAGTGCGCTTATGAGGAGTAGACGCAGCTCTATTCTTCGCAGGGATGATATTTCCAGCAAGATGAGCTACTCCTGTTATAATATGCTCCCTCATACTTGATTGATTCATGGAACTTAACCATTTCCTAGGATTTTCCACGAATTGAAGTCATGATCATTTTTGATGCTGGGATCCTTCACCTCGCCCGAACTTAATGCACAGTACGCTCTAGACGTCATGCTGAATAGGCTCCCCTCGCTCCAGTTTTCGCTTCCATGCACATGAGTTGTCCAAGGTACGTCGAAAAGACTTCCCAAGTCAGGGGAGGGATAGATAAGGTGCCATAGGACACAAACTGAAGTGAGGGAGCAAGTGCCAAGGTGTCAAGAGGTAAGGTGGGGCAGGTGGAGGGGGCTACAAAGCCACATGCTGAGGTGAGGGGGAGGGTGGATAGGTTTTGAAGGAAGGGATTTGATACCGGAAGGACAAACGACCCAGATCGTGGCCCAATTTTCCACCATGGCCCAACGGAAGTGTTGAGTGGGAAGAGAAGTTGACTGCCAAAATTCTAAAGTCATGGGATGGGCGTGTAGAGAGTAAGTCCGTTAACCACTAAAGAGCCTTTCTCTAGATCAATTTCCAGGTTTGCTTGAGCATCGACCAGATGATTATTCCATCGGAGGACATGGAAAAGGGAGATATTGTGGAAGAGCTTGAGAGTTGTTGAAATTCTTTGGAGAATGGATTTTAAGTGTAGATTTGGGGGGTGGGACCCTTTGCGTACATGTCCTATGATTATCTTGAAGTCCCCAATCACCGAAAGGGAGTGTATTTTCCTGCTTTTGGCGAGGTGAAGTCCTTGGTACAGAGCATAGGATTCAGCTTAGTTATTTGTAGCGATGCCCAGGTTCCAATGAAAAGAGAGCACTTGATTTCCTCGTGGGCATATGATCACCCCTCCCGCTCCTGCCACCCTAGTGTTTCCTTTTGAGGCTCCATAGAAATAGAGAATGTGGGTCTGTTGCTTATTGCGCCAGCAAAGGTACTCAGTATCTTCATGAAGCTGACAGGAGGATCTAGAGATAGAAGGGGAATGGATTGAGGGAGAGGGGGAGAGGAAAAAAGATAAGATCCAATCCGATTATATAGTGGAGGAGGGGGTGAAAGAGAAGGTTTTGGGCTTGGAAAGAAATAATTCAGCAAGGAGGCCTACGACTTTATTAGCTAAAAGATCTGGGGGAGAGCAAAGGTTGGAGAAGATGATTTGATTTCTGACGAGCCAAATTTTCCAACAAATGTACTTGGGTAAGGCTTTGAAGAGTGGATTATTCTTGAAGGTTCCCAATAGTGGGAGGACCAATCTGAAAATAGATCTCTGGGTTGGACTGGCCATTTGATTCTTGAGTGGAGGCATTGGAGAGCTGTTTTCCACACCGTGATAGTGAACGGGAAAAGAAGAAAGATGTGCTAAGAGGTTTC
Source organism: Picea mariana (assembly GCA_032191745.1). Taxonomy (NCBI): domain Eukaryota; kingdom Viridiplantae; phylum Streptophyta; class Pinopsida; order Pinales; family Pinaceae; genus Picea; species Picea mariana. The sequence goes on from JASDQU010413166.1 coordinate 8,187, forward strand.
CAACGCCTTGCCACAGAGCTCACATATGAAGGGCCCATGGATGTTTCTTTTAAGCAGATTTTCTCCTGTTAGCAATTTTCCATGGGCCAATATCCAGCAAAAGGAATTTACTTTGGGTGGACTATCATTGGTCCAAAGAAAATTCCACAGTTTTTCTTTTGGGGGGAGATTCATTTGGGAAAGGTGTTGTGAATAACCTTGCTTAATAGAGTAGATGTTGTTTCCCATCCTCTCTAATATTTTAAGGTGTTATGTATGGGGGCACAACCTTTTAGTAGAGTTTTTATCTGATGTGTTGCGTCTTGGAGATTGCTTGGAATATTTTTCAAATTCCATCCTATCCAACCTCCCGTGTTTGCATTCCAGGAGGAAATATCCCAGATATGCTTCTTGCCTTGCATGTCAAGCCAATTGATGAGTGGTCGTAGATGCATATGCTTCCAGAGAGGTTGCTTGCCCATGATGTTATCTTCTCCTATGAGAGTCCTTCAACCATTTCTAGGAGTCCAGGTGATCTGGATTTGTATGAGAGGGATGGAGGCAGAAAGAAGCTTCCCTATTGGTGATCCACTATTCAAGGAGTGGTGTTGATCTAAACATCTGAGTTTGTCCCCAACTAGATTTTGTTTTTAAGGACTTACTTCCACCAGTCATTCCTTCCCGAAACAAGGTTCCTGAGAATTTTTTCTCCCATTGCCAAGTTGGAAAGGATAGGATCTTTGATGCCCAGGCCTTCATTTTCCTTGGGATGCTTTAAAATATCCCACTTTATTAGATGGAATTTTTTCTTATCTGTTTTTCCTCCTTCCCAGAGAAAGCGTCGAAGGAGGCTGGAGATTGAAGATTTAACATTTTGAGGAGCAAGGAGAGAGGAGAATTGAAAAATGGGGAGAGCATAAATAACTAATTTTATTAACACAGTATGTCCTGCCAAATTGAGCCAAAAGGCTCCCCAATAATCCAACTTGTTTTTGAGATTTTTGAGAATTTGAGTCCAGGATAAGTTTGGAAGAGATTTGAGACAAATTGGAATGCCAAGTTATTTGAAGGTTTGCCATTTTTCAATAAGAGGAAAACAAAATATGTTTTCTATTAGGCGAGCAGTTCTTAGAGGAGTGTTCCAAGCGAGCAGTTTCTATTTATGAGAGCTCCCGAGGCTTGGGTGGAGTTTTCCAGGGAAGTTTTGAATCTCTTGGCCATGAAAATGGAGGTGCCTCCAATGAAGACAGTGTCATCAACAAATTGAGTGTGATTTATTCTCTTCGCCCCTCGAGCTATTTAGATGCCAGGAATGACTTTGGAGGTTCGATCATTTTCCAATTGGCTACCAAGGGTTTCGACCATGATTATGTAGAGGAGGGGGGAAAGTGGACAACCTTTCCTTAGCCCTCTGGAGCTTTTGAAGAAGCTTGTTGGGCGTCCATTGATCAGAGGGGTTATCCAAGGTGAGGAGATACAACATGATGTTGATACTGAGAGGGGGGTGAATCGGTATCAAGTACAATTTAAAAACATTTTTCAACTTATACTTAAACCATTCAATTATATCCAATGGGCAATGAAAAATAGTATAAGAGTTACACCAATACACCACAATACACCATGCAAAATATATGAGAAATAATCAATAGCTTTTTGTTCAAGGGAAGTAATGACTTCCAAAGGTAGCTACAGCTTCCAAATGTAAAGGGGGGGATAAACCTCCAAGAGGAAGATACAATCCTCAAATATCAAGAGAGATTTGAACTCTCCATCCTTGTGCCTTCCTTCCACCCAAGAATATATGAGAGATAATAAAACTTTACATTAAATCATCACCATCAACCAATCATCACATAGAACATGATAATGCTTCATGAGACTTCTTCAATTTCTGCAATTCTTCAATTCTTGGAGTACTTTGATCCTATAGATAATATTACTCAATGTATTCTATGAAACTCCTCCAATTTTCACTCCTTGAATCCTCCCCAAAAGGAGGTTATAGAAAGAATGGTAGACTTTATTCAATTCTGGTTTGTTCAGAAGACCCAACTTGTACAACATGCCCCACGCTCAATATTTAACATCCAATTCTGAAAATCACATAAAAGAAACTAAAGTCCGTACTATTTCCAATGGAAGTGGTCTCACTTCATTTGGATTCTATATGAAGAATTTATGATTGTTTTACCTGGAACACCTGTTTATTGACTAGCTTCAGGACTGGTCACAAACCCTAT
>JASDQU010413168.1:0-10408 GCA_032191745.1 Picea mariana
GAACACGACACTTTGTCACTTTGCACATACCATAATCCGCTAAACCTCTGCACTGAGCCAATCTTTTGAGTTTCCTTTCACTCCTTTGAGTCACCCGATGCAAGTCATAGTACCCACTACATAGTTTTGGTCCATGTCATGTTTCGCTATTGTGCCTCAGTGTTCAAGGGAAGTACCTGCCTCAAGAGTCAACCATCCCAAATATCTTGCCTCACAACCCGTGTTAGTCCATGTTCTTTTGATCTACCAATTACACCTCTATGTCCGTTTCGTGTCGTTGATGGGGGATACATCAAGGCCCTCTCTCGACAAGTCTATTCCTGTCGACTTCAACACATTATCCGGGAATTAGGATTAGAAACCATTTATTACTTTGGGACCTGCATGCCTCAATGGCAGGCCTCCTCACATTCGACAGTGGGTTTACATCATTGACCTCTGATCGAATGATTCCATGAATGTTCGACTTCAGCTCATCTATTCACGTTCGGTGGAATGTACTGAGGTACCTTGGGAATCATTGACATTAATGGTGATCTCCCTCGCACTTGTTAACGGTTTACCTCATCGTCTGGTAATCAAGTGGTTTCTACCATGTTTGACACCAAGACATCTATTCACATGGTTAGATTCGTGCCATATTGGGATTGGTGTGAATACCCTGGGTTGAGTAATTCACTTTGATATATGTCTCGCCCAGGTTGCGAAGGAGTTCTGGACTAAGAACACATACATTGTCACATAGATCCACTTTGTATTGGTCGTGGCTATGTCTTGTCATCTCGTAGATCCACTGTGTATTCCTCGTGGCTACGATCAGTCTGAGTCATTAAAGTATAGATCCACATTGTATCTTCAGTGGCTATACACTTTTATCAATACGATTATGGATCCGCAGTGTATACTATGGCGGCCATATCTCAAATCTTGATCATCCAAGCATAGGTATGCCTGCCTTGGGTTTTGAAATATGTCATGGTATTTGTTGGATGTTTGTGTGCAGCTTTCGTCAGGTTCTCCGAGTCTATACCCTTGCTTGAACATCTACAAAGCATTTCAGTTATCAGTTGGCATCTTCTAACTTCATACTTTGGGGGGCATTCTGTTACACGTCGAAATTGCTCAGATGGATAAGTGTCGCATTGTCCCTATCAACTATCGTAAGTGTCGCATCTTCCTTTCATCTTTCACAAGTGTCGCAAGTTGATCACTAGTGTCGCAAACAATGTTCAGACATGATGCCATGATAACGACACTAAGGAAACACTTATGACATCTCACATGACTTATTTGAAGAAAGAGAACTGGTTTACTGGGATCAAAAGAATCTTGACACCTGAAAGGAGCCCTGAAACTGAGGTTTGGAGAGGGAACGCTCCCCTAATGCAGCTGCAGAAGCGCTGATGCTCCCCTATTATGTCTTAGGGAGTGTTATAACACTCCCCAGACCCTTTTGGAGGAGCGCTGCTCATCTTAAGAGCGCTGACGCTTCCCCCATGCTTGCCAAGGAGCGCTACAATGCTCTGAGACCCCTTCTGAAGGAGTGCTCCCTAATCTGGGTCAGTTGTTAGCCCATTGAGAAGAATAAGGGAAAGAACATTCGAAATTAGGAGGCTGTTGTGCACGAATTCTTGTTCTCATCAACAGATCCCTGATCTATGGAGAAGGTTCCCAACTGGTTCTAAACATAACTCAAGAGGTTAGGCTCCTCCCAACCTATATAAGCAGGCTCTATGATGGTGGAAAGGAGAAAGAATGGAACATGTGAAACTTACGATCTTGGAGGAAACTTACAGTCAGCCAAAGGAGAGTGATCAGTGAAGCTGATGTTATCCAGGTCTTGGATCTTTCACGCAAGGGTTAGACGAAGAGGACTCGACAAAGCTGTCGCATTCGCATCTACGATTGTAAGTACTGCTGTCGTTATTCTCATTAATATGACACGCTTGGCCTGTTTCTTTCTAGTTGCTGTCTGATGTTACATGAACTTATCATTTAATGGTAGATCTGTTTTCAAGCTAATATCAATAGAGTAGGAAGTAGTCGTATCTCGTTTTACCCGCAGGACTCAACGAGAAGCAAAGAATTGGAGCGCAACTCGGAGCGTGTAGGGACAAACGTCGATAACAGGTACTTCTATCATCCTTCCTCCTCATGTATTAGTTTAGATAGATTTGAAGGAAATTCAGTGTCCACGTTAAGCATTTTTCTGTCTAGGGTTAAGGTCAAGCTCTAGAGGTCGATCTACTTGTCCGCAGGCAGATTTTCCTACAACAATAATCTTTTCATAATTTTTGGCTTGTCGACTATATGAATATCATTTTGGCACCTTGGTTGAACTTTTGATTATATGAATTAATACATTGGCGCATAGTTGATTTTGGGTTTTGATTTATATGTCGAATGTTTTAAACATTATGGTATAACATTTGCACGTGTTGGTGATTCACCTTTGATTTCATTGGTTGTACACATGACTTAATGGTTGAACTATTATTATGGAGTGAACAACTATGAAAATTGGCGGTTGTACTTGGATAATCAATATTGTGCATGGCAGACTCCACCACCTTCACATGCTCGCATTTATACTTACCCCTTTTGTTCGTTCATTGCTGTTGGTTCGGGTAGCTCTGCTCCTGTGTGTGTTGGTGAATTCAAACCCTTCCCTTACCATGCATTCGGCTCCATGGCCCCAGTCGTGCGAGTTGAACCCAATGGCAACCAGGCCCTGTTAATGTTTGACAATTCCCGCCAAGATTTGAAAGACAGTGGATGGCTTACCTTCGTGAAATGATTCAAGGGTTTTAACCTTTGCGTAGCTTGACAGTTTGCCATGACCTTCGATGGCTGTCGAGCCAAGGTCGGCAATATACAGTTGGAGATTGATGAATAGTTCATCATCTCGGCTACGGGGCTAGCTCCTTTGGGACAACGTTGGTTTAAGAATTGCAAGGTCGAGGAAGTGCCATGGACACTGCTATTTCAATCTCGCAAAGTCACCTCTTGTGACAGAGGTATGCTCGTATCTATTCTCAAACCACGATGGCATGATTTATTGATGATAATCAAACAGTTTGTGACCTATGAAGGTCGATACGGACTTGTGTTCCTCCACCACCTGCGTTTGCTTATGGTTTTTATGGGATACTCTCTTAATATGCCCTTTTATTTGCATCGTAGCCTATTTAAAATGTCGAAGAAGTTCAAAAGGCACCAGGCTGAAAGTAGTCTGTTTCATTATGGGCTTGTTAAGCTTATCGTTGTCTATCATTTGAGTTTGCACAGGGATAGCTGGAGATTTTTCGTTGCTAAGAATGGTTTCGAGGATCCGAACCCTACACAGGTTGACAAACCTGTGGTGAGTGAGGTCAAGGTCGTACCTCCGATGCCCTACCATGTCCTACTGCCTAAACCCTCGGCCGACCCTCCTATCGACTTACCCCACACTGTGACTAAGAGTGTTGAGACTGTTAAGCCCGTGACAAAAAACCCCAAGGTAAACCCTACTGCTAACGATAAGGGTAAAAAGAATGCACGTTTGATTTCACGGATGGCAAGGAACAAGCCAAAACCCCATGTTGAGCCAAATCCTACCGTCTTGATTGAAGACTCCGATTCGGAAGTGGAACATTTTTTAGCTAGCGAATACCCCGACTCGCAAGGTTTGTGTCACGAACCCCCTTATGATTTTGTATCAAACCTACCTCCCTGCCTAAAGGACGACCCTAACTACCCGGGTATTAAAGTGCCTTGTGAAACTCTCGATCATTTGGCCAAACCCTCGCCTACTCTGTCTAAACCCACACAGTCACCTTGTGATCAATGCAATTCATGGTTAGAGCAATATTATATTGATGTTCCTAAACTCCAGTCAAAGATTCAGTCACTGGAAGATCAGATTGCAGTCCTAACTAGTCAAAAGGCCAAGCTACAAGCAACAGATAAAAAACAAAAGACAATCGGCTCTATCCTGTTTAAAAATGTGGAATCAGCCACGACTGTTGTAAATTCAAAGCTGGCATAATCAAGCAGCCTTGTCGCTACACAGGTATGGTTTTGACATCGTTTTGTTTTGTAAATAATCTAGGTTGATATAACGATTTGAATTCAGTTTTAAACAGTTCTGTTCACACCTTGAATGGCTCTGTTATATTGTGTGCATTCTATATATAGCTTTTCTTTGAATAACAAGAAATTTCGATTCGATATACGATCTGATTAATCCCAGTATAGAAATCAATAGATTTTGATTGGATTTGAGTGATATTCGTTTGAATTTGATTGATTGGCTTGCCTTGTTGAGGTGACAAAATTAATAGTTTGCCTTCAAATGAATTGGTTTGTATCCGATTTGAAAAGGAAATTTTTCATATTCAGTTTAGAACACAATCATGCTCGGATTTGATTTGGTTATGGTTGGTAAATGGTTTGATTAAGTTTGATTGTTACGATTTTTCTCGGATTCGATTTCATTATCATTGGTATGCTATGACTGGTAAATGTTTTCGGGAAGATACTTGTTACGATGCTGTGTCGTGTGATTTTCTATGTTTGATTGTTTCCAAGTTAAGGATAATGACTCTATTTCTTTGATGAAAACATCACGCTCAAATAACATTTGCGCCCGAATCGGGAATGAATCCGAATCATAACAACTATGTGAAAATCTTAGCTAATCGATTCGCTTTTATTCTAATTTAGCAAGTTTGTCCTATGAGTCGAGTTCAGATTATAATTGATGCTCTGTATTTTAAATTTGTGAAATGAATTGGTCAAACCCTGATATGATTCGTTTGATTGAAACGATTTTGATCAAAATTAATCGATCTTGTTTGCTTACTGTGCAATGATCAATGATCAAAATCTATAACAAACCCTGTTTGATTAATCCTGTTATGATTTTGTTATGAGTCAATTATCGTTTGGATTTGCTCACAGCATAAATCGCTTGCTATACAGTTATTGTGATAATCCTGTTCGATTCACAAGTGTAACGATCTGTTTGCGATTTGTTCTATTTTCAATTGAATATCAAAAGGATCTCATAACAGATGGATTCGATTTGTTGGGAAACGATTACGATTCTGTTACATATGATTTCATTTACCTGACTCATGACTGTAATCGAAATAGAGTATTGCTATCTCTGTACTCGGTTAAATGATGTGTATCCTGTTTGAGTTCATAATGGAATAACGGTTTCAATTTATGATTCATTCTCAAGTAATTATTGGATGTCAATTGAATGGAATTTCTTAAAAGATTTGATTTAATTTCAATTCTGATTCTGTATCTTATTTTAGACTAGCTACAGAATTAGATGATTCTGTAGCTAGTCTATAGAATTTAATTTTTATCATTTTATTAATAAAAGAGTCTTCTAACTTGTCTATTTTGGATCATTTTAAGGTGAATTCGAAATTACATGGGATTTGATGGACAGTTTAGAGGATATTTGGATGTTTTAGTTTCATTTTAATTTCCTAGTTTAGACAACTTGGGAATATCTTCCCAGATTATGTAAACAGTTTGATAACTTCCACAGGGAGGTTTTACCCTATGGAAAAACTTATAAATACTAATTATTTTTGTAATAACATGATCCTCATTCGTGGGAGAACAAGGATATGGAATTTTAATACAAACTGAGACAGAAATTGATGTTCTGCTACAGCTTTAGCTTTTCATAATATCAATCTTTTGTTTCATGTTTATGTGTATCAATTTGTATTTGGTTAATGACTACTTTAGCTATCTTAGTCTTTTGCAAATGATATGATTTAATCAATATAATCCATATCTGATTTCTTCCAGTATTTAAAAACATAGCAATTACTTGATTCAGTTTGTGAATGACAAATTTCTCTTCTTCATCAATTGAATTATTAAGTATAAGTTTTTTCATAATAGGTTTACCTAATTGCAGAGATTTATAAATCTTATAATTGTTATGATTTTTTATGTCTTGTTTGTCCTGTAAACAAACTCAAAGAGCATTGCAGCTATTGTTTACGAGAAGCTTCTGGATCATCCGGTGCGAGTTTCCTTCCTCCGACCAGCTTCGAAGTCATCATACACAGGATAAATCTAGAGCATTTCCAGGTCTGTTTGTTGTTTATTTGTTTAGTATATTTGTTAGTAGTTTAGTTTAGATATAAGTTTAGTTAGATTTATAGGTAGAATTAGTATATTAGATTGTTTAATTTCAGTAAGTTTTATCGCTTGTCAATAAAATCATAAAATCAACAAAAAATATCTGTCTTAGGGAAGAAAGCAAATGAGTTTTCCAGGTTTTATTTAAATCTGTATTTTGTGAATATTGTGCATTTTGTGAATAAGTTATATTTCAGTTAGTAGTCTGTATATATAGAGATAGTAGATTAGTTAGTTTTTTTAATAGTTAGTTTTAATTAGATTAGTTCGTTTTATTTATTGTTAGTTATTTTAGTTTGTTTTATTTAGTTTTAGTTAGATTAGTTAGTTTAGATTAGTTTTCTCTTTGGTTTTCCTAGGACCTTAGATCAGCTAATGGAGTCGCTAAACCCGCCAGGGAGGTTCATCCCAAACGGCTTGGGTTATTAGACAACCACGGACCGGTTCCACTCTCTCAGTTGATGGACGATCAATTTCTCCCATCAACAAATGGTGCTAGAAGGAGGGCCTGAACTTAATTAATGGCACGAGGCGGTCGCAAGACTCCTCCACCCCCTATTCGCTCACCTATAGTGACTATAAGCTATTCACATGATAATATTCCCCTTCAAACAACAACTACTTCAACCGAAGATCCGCAGATCACAGTTGAGCCAGCAACCCCTAATCCTATAGGTGGTGACATACAAGAGATTGTTCGCCAATCTCTCATTAAAACACATAGTGCCTTAGCTCGTCTTAGGCAACCAAACTGTCCATGGGGTCAACCTTTGGACTTCTCTGATATCAGAGAACAATTAGGTGACACTAATCCTTCTGTGAATCCTTCAGATCCAATCTTAAATCCTGCTGCAGGAGGATCTGGGATACCTCCTTCACCACCTCCCTCATCTCCTTCCTCTTCTGGAGGAGATTCTTCTGACGAAGGCAATTCACCTTCTCAGCCTTCCACACCCACTACCCCAATGGAAAATCAGAACAACCCTGCTAGACCCTGGCTTGATCAGGATGTTGTAGCTGTACCTGGAGCTCAGCACCCTTTACCTAAATAGCTGGAGAAATGGCTTCCCAAGTTCGATCTTGATTCGAAACAGATAGCTGAAGATCATATTAAAAAATTTATGTTAGCCATTAGAATCCGCAATGTCGAACATGAAGACGTTGTCTGTAGGTTGTTCCCGTATACTTTCGAGGGTAATTCATCCACATGGTACTTTGCCTAGCAACCCCATACCATTGTGTCTTGGGAAAGTTTGAGTCATGCTTTTTGGAAAAGTTCAGAGACGGTAAGCCTCTGGAAGTCTTATTCATGGACCTTTCTAGCTTAAAAATGAACCCAAAAGAAAAAGTTAAAGATTTTAATCAAAGATTCTTGACACTTAAAAACCAAATCCCTGCAGATTCCATGCCTGTTGAGAGTCTTATAATAGCTTACTACACTAAAGCTTTGCATCAAAGCATAGCTATTTGGGTTAAACGATCTAAGAAAGCGATGTTGTTAGAAGCCTTGGAGGAGGCCAGCGAGATAGAAAAAGACATACTTAGTCTTAAGGACTCTTCTAGCAACGAAACTGAGACTGTTTCTTCTTCCCAAAAGAAGATTGAAATCCTCCTTATACCTACACAAAGTAAAGCACAACCTGAAAACTCTGATTTGGAAAACCTAACTAAAGTTGTTCAAAAACTATCTAATCAAGTTATAGACTTGAAGAGGTCGACTGAAGAAGCTTCCTCAAGTAAAGGGCCCTACAAACCTCCTTTCTGAAAGCCCTTCCCTACCAACCGACCTAACCCAACCACCGAAGGCCTTAATCTAGAAAGTTTGCAATGTGCTCTTCAAATAATTCTAGAAGCCCAAGATAACTTGATGCCTCCTGAGATTCCTGAGGAGGTAGTCGAACCAGAGACAGTTCAAGAAGAAGAGTCTTCTCCAAACATTTTTGGGCACTTCTCAGATAGCATCTTCCAAGCCAAATTCGAGACAGTCCATCCTTACAACACTAGGAGTAAGATAGCAAATAAACCTTCTACAGAAAATACTACAACTCCCCCCCCAAAACAATCTAAATCAGCTGAAACTAAGCAGAGTAATGTGAGCCCCAACTTGGATTATAATGTGGTTGAAGATCTTAAAAAGTTAAGGGCTAACATTTCTATCTATGAATTGTTGAAGTTTCCATTTCTGTTACAAAAAATGTTGCAAAATATTTCAGAGAATGGCAAAAATGGCAATTCCAATAGTAACAAGGTTGTGCAAAGCAAAGTTCCGTAGAAGACTTCCACTAAAAATAATCCTGATCCTCAAGATAAAGGAAGCCTTTCTATAGTCCCTGTAAATAATGTAAATAATGTAAATAATGTAGATAAAGTAGCCTTAGAAATTGCGAGTAAGAAGCCACAAGCTACTACTCTTAGTACTCGCAAGAATGTACCTCCTTTTCTTTTAACTTTCAAGATTTTCAACAGAAATGTGCATAATTGTATGGTCGACTCAGGGGTGTCATCCAATGTGATGCCTTGGTCTGTCTGCCAAAAGATTAATGCTGAAGTGGAACCATCTACTTTAAAAGTCATACAACTTGATCGGACAAATGTCAAAGTTATAGGCGAACTAAAGAATGTGTTAATTAGATTATCGTCTAACCCCAAGGTTCATCAAGTTATTGATATAATTGTGGTGGATATTCCATAAGTGTATGGTCTATTTTTGAGCAGGGACTGGTCGGAGCAACTACATGGTTATTTCACAACAGAGTGGTCTCATCTATGGCTCCCAGAAAATGGTAAGCCTAATAAAATAAAAGTAAACCGCGAGCGCTACCTCAAGTTCACGGTTACAGATTTGAACGATCCCAACGAGCCATGCACACCACCTGCTGATTCACCCGAAGTCCAAGGGATGGACACCTTCTTCGGCAATTTCATGGCCGAGGTTTCACCTATCACTGATCTAGAAAAACAGTCTGAGATCGTAGCATTTGTGCAGCCCGCACCTTCCACACAACAATCTCATGAACCCGATGCAAATCAAATTTGGTCTCTGTATTTCGACGGGTCAAAGTCCAAAGAAGGAGCTGGAGCAGGATGCATCATTACCGATCTGGCAGGTAACAAGACATTAATGGCTTGTAGACTAGAATTTGAATGTACTAACAATACTGCAGAATATGAGGCTTTACTGCAAGGTCTCAGAAAAGCTCTGGATAGGAACATTCAAAACCTGGTTGTATTTGGCGACTCTGAAATAGTGGTTAGGTAGGTAAGAGATTCTATACACTGTCTTTTCTTGCATCTCAAAAGTTACCAGTCTTAGGTATGGAGTCTTATGAATAAATTTTCCGCTTTCAATATAAATTCCATTCCTAGACTAAATAATGCTGAAGCAGATCTATTAGCTAATGTAGCCTCTAAACTTCTTCCTGCAGAAGGCTTGTCCCCAGACGCATTCTCCATCGAGCTATTGTTTCGACCATCTATTCCTGACAATATCACAAACTGGAGAGTATTTGACGATGATCAGTAGATCATTAACTTTCTGCACATGGAAGAAACCTTTCGAGGTGCGGTGATAGATGAACGCACGCACAACGACAATTTGCACGATTTTACGGTAATACCTGATCCGAAATCTCCTGAAGCTCTATCGGACATGGTAAATTCCATACCCAAATCTATAATTAGATTAGAGAAGTTTTATGATTTTGAAGATAAATTTAAAAAGACGGTCAATTGTAAAACTAATAGTTCCTCATTGTCTTATGAAAAAGTGAACTTAGGAACTAGTGAAAATCTTCAGTGCATTAACCTAGGCTTGGTGTTATAACCCTAAAATGCACCACACAGGTTTACCTGACTTCAGGCCAACTCATGCCTCTTCCTAGCCAAATCCATGTTGAACAAATCCTCAAAAAACCACTTAAATCAAGGAACCCGCACCTTAACCTCTCACTGGGCGCGGTTGATCGCTTGCTGGCCTTCTATTGCACGCGGGTGACCGCGGGCTAACCCACTATAGCCCGCGTTTACCTAACAAAGCAAAAAATCAGGAAAGTTTCCGCCGGGACGAAGAGCTTTTTGTCAGTTAACTGGAACTCCCAGCCATGCATGGCCAAGAGTTCACCTAAAACCCTAGATCCTTCTAGCCTATAAAAGGAGGGGTAGGGGTACTATTCAAGGAGGAAAAATCATAGCAAAGAAACTCTGCCAAATTGCCAAGTCCATTATTGTCCCAACCCTTTAGCCTTTCCTCAAG
>JASDQU010413171.1:0-10408 GCA_032191745.1 Picea mariana
AAGGAAGTTTTGATGGGTTTTCTACCCCTAGAGGGTTTCCCAGGATAAATGTTGTGTCTCTTGTGAATGTGTATTTCTCAGTGATCTTGTTCTTATGATGCTATTATCTATTGAAATGCAAAGAACTATAATAATGGCATAAACATTAACAGTTCTTGGGAACATGCCTACGCGGCTTTTTGAGTGGAGGTTCTAGGTTTGTCGAACTTGTCACATCAAGAACGCATATGCTTTCCTAGAAATGAACATGCGTTCCTACTCACCCCATTGCCACTTTATCATCCACCAATTTTGTGCACTCACCCCAATATAAATCCATCTTAATCTTGGGCCCTTTAAGTACCAAAGTTTATCTCAACTTCTTTTTTATCCTTTTTGGTGCTTACTAGATTTAAGGCAACATGGTTCTATGTTGTGATATATTTAGCTAAGTTTGATATGTACAAGGCACATCTATACTATCTAGATACCTTTTTCTCCAAGAGGGAAAAAAAAAAAAATTTATTTCAAGAACAAATGAAGATTACATCCACTAATGCCTCTTAAAGCATATCCCTAATTGCTCTCCTCGATCATCTCTCAAATAAACATAGATATGTTCTTCTAAACCCAAACATAGACCTTACAAAGAGTAAGACCTGGTTATACATATTAACCGAAAAAGGCATCGACGCATCCAATGTGATATGCCATTGAAATGCTTATGCACGTACCATTTTCATATTTCAAATGAAAACCTATAATAACCATCTACTAACTTGTGGTATCCTACCTGGTTAACTTCAATTTTGTAATTGGTGATGACTATTCATTGTATTGGCATGTAATGGTGGGTTGTTATCGGAGTTCATGTATGACACTCCTCAGAATAGTTGGTACGACTCTTTGACCCTATAAGAGGAATTAGAGATCAAGGGTAGCCTAGTTGAAGAACAATAACATAAGGCACGAGTACGAGTACTTTTTTCAATGTGTGTGAGATTGTTTGTAAAAAGCTTAACTCACTTAAAATAAAAATTCTCTTATAATTTATTAAAGAGAATAGTAATATGTTTTCAAGACCATATAAAATTAATTTTCTTTCAAAAGACATGGTTCAAAACGGAAAACATCAAACTTTTTAAACCTCACAAGTATCATACATGCAATAACTAAATCTAAGCATAATTTTGGAAGTTAATATCCAAATTTGTTTTGTAATATTTTTTATGTATATCTTCCCAATTCATAAAGTATTCTACATGAGAATCAATGAGGAATATATTCCTCATTGATAAATGGGGATTTAAGACAATTTCATTCTAAGCATTCTATATAACAATCCATAACGAATTACCTTAGAGAATAATATAGATATACATTTATATTAACTAGTAGGGATGTCTAAAGGAAGCTAACTAGTAGACATGATCGTCTAAGTGCAATTATGATGTATGCGCCTATTCTTTAACTTACATAAATATAGAAGGTTTGAGGTATGTATAAAAAGGTAAAACAAAGTTTTGACTACCCTTCCTATGTTTCTTGATATAGTGGATTATTTTTATTTCTTTCAATGTTTTTTTTACATAGTGAATGTTTTTTTAAAGATATTAAATGAAGGTAATGATCTAAATATAAGTGGTTGTTTTAAAAGTCTTTGGTAATGTATAAGATATAATGCATTTATTATATCAATTAATGTTTTAATTTTAAAAGATTTAAATTATCCAATAATTAAGCATGATGTTCTTTTCAAACTGATGTTACTTTCAAATTTTTACGACATCAAATTTAATTTAGATAAAATTAAAGAAAACACACTCTTAAGATACATTATCAAAGCACAAGAAAACTAATGGAAAAAGGGCTAAGATTCAATTTTCTATCTCCCATTTGATTATGAAAAACAATAAGGGAAACTTATTAATGTGAGGTTAAAAAGGTAGTTTAAATAACCCATGTATAATGCCAAATGTGATCAAATCTAATGAGGTTCATCAAGCGTACATTTCCTTTCCAAAGGATATCTTGCCACAATCCCATAAGCATGTACCCTAGGGTGGACAACTTGGAATAATGGTCACTATGTTGCAAGTTCACATTTTGTGATTAAATTTGATTACCCTTATGAGTCTTCTTGAGTTAAAGGATTTAGGATCTTTCATTGACATTAGGTGAGTATTTTTTAACTTTGGTGTACAAAAGTGAGAGAGAAATGTAGAAAGTCACACTCCACACAATTTCCTCTCTGATCAAATATGCCCCCTTTTCTAAGAAATGAAAGATGTATTCCCAATTACACGTAGTGTTACAAAGGAATTGATCCTTATTATTGAATTTTATGTTTCCAAGTTTCATAGCCATGGGATGTTAAAACCCACCCTGAAAATCTAAACGCAAGGTTGTTTTAAGTGTTGTTGAACAAGGAAGAAAATGGATTGGTTTATTTTTGTATGTTATGTTGTTGATCTTAGAGTTGGAGTTTGATTAAATGACTTAGTTTTGTATTCAATGTGTACTATCTACAAAAATTTAAACTAAGGAGATGTCATTAAGTAGTTGTGATTTTCAAAAGGATGTTTCTTAATTCAAGTTCTTTATGTGTCGATTTATTTGCAAAAAATTAAATCCTTGGAGAAGAAACAAACTTGAAAACAAAATTCGTTGACTTTTTCTTTTGATTTTCTTAGGTTACAATAAATACAAATAACAAACAAGTGTTGTGTGGCAACTTAGTCCCTGCCAAGTAGATTTGGGAATGGAGATGATAGTTGGCACCTTATAATTATTCATGATGATGATTTTTGGAAGATGGGGAGAGACGAGGAATATTGTTAAAAAAACAGAAATTAACAGTATAGTAAGTAAAGGGTAATTAGAATAGATCTTTAACAATAAGCAAATGAAAGTTGAAATATGTAAAATTAAATGAAAAAAAAATAAAAATAAAAAATTTAAAAAGTTATGTTTAATTGTTTTTTAGAAATGAAATGATAAGAAAATTGTAAATATTAAAAGTTATATTGAAATTACATTGAATAGTAATTTAAGATATAACTTATATCTTACTTTACAATTATTGAAAAAGAATCTACTCAGAAATAGATGGTAGGAACAAAGCAATTAGTATGAAATGGAATCTTCCCATTAAGTAATATGAAACGTAACATGTGAAGAAGATATCTAATAATATAATTTGGCATAAATCATGGTTTAATGCATTTTAATGGGAGATGTCCTCGAGGTTTTCACTTATTAATGCCAATGCTTTCAAACCTGTGTGGTGAGTTGTTAATAATCAAAGCATAATTAATCTTCATTGGGAACGATGCGAAGGTGGTGGGGATGAAAGGGAGCGATAAATTCTTTGAAACTTTTTATGAACCTGAGTAGAGTGAAGGTTGTGAGTTCGAGGAGTGCGGGCTAGAATTGTAGATCACAGAAGTTTTGGGTACAAGATGTATATCACGGAACACAGGGAATGAGAGTTCGATAGCACCAATCTGAGAACCCGCGGCTATAAAATTGGATAAGTATGGAAAGGAAGGGTGGTCGGTCGAACTGTCGTAAATCACGGTTTAATGTATATTAATGGGAGATGTCCTCAAGGTTTTCACGTAAATTGTGGTTTAATGTGCTTTATTAGGAGATGTCGTCGAGGTTTTCTCTTATTAATTCCAATCCTTTCGAACCTGTGTGGTGGGTTGTCACTAAGAAAAGCATAATTAATGTGCCTTGGAAAGGGCGCGAAGGTGGCAGGGATGGAAGGGAGCGATAAATGCTTTGAAAATTTTTGTGAACCTGGGTAGAGTGAAATTTGCGAGTTCGAGTGCAGGGTGGAATTGTAGAGCACAAAAGTTTTGGGTGAAATATGTATATCATGGAACACGAGGAATGAGATTTTGATAGCGCCAAGATAGGAACCTGGGACCATAAAATTGGCTAAGTATGGAAAGGAAGGGCGGTCGGTTGGACTCCTGTAAATCGCAGTTTAATGCGTATTAATGGGAGATGTCCTCAAGGTTTTCGCTTATTAATGTCGATTTTTTCGAACATGTGTGTTGAGTTGTCACTAGTAAAAGCATAATTAATGTGCATTTGGAAGGGTGCGAAGGTGGCGGGGATGGAGGGGAGTGATACATGGTTTGAAACATTTGTGAACCCAGGTAGAGTGAAGCTTGCGAGTTGGAGGAATTCTAGACCACAGAAGTTTTTGGTGCAAGATGTATATCACGGAATTGTAGATCATAGAAGTTTTGGGTGCAAGATTTATATTACGGAACACAGGGAATGAGAGTTCGATAGCGCCAACCCGATAATTGACAGCCATAAAATTGGTTAAGTATGGAATTGTAGATCACAGAAGTTTTGGGTGAAAGATGTATATCACAGAACATGGGGACTGAGAGTTCAATTTTTCCAACCTAGGAACCGACGGCCATAGAATTGGCTAGGTATGAAAAGAAACGACGATGAGTTGGACTCCCGTAAATCGTTGTTTAATGCAGTTTTCGCTTATTAATGCCAATAAGCGAACCTATGTGCTGAGTTGTCACTAGTAAAAGCATAATGAATGTGCATTGGGAAGGGCGGGGATGTGGCAGGGATTGAAGGGGGCGATAAATGGTTTGAAACTTTTGTGAACCCGGGTATAGTGAGGCTTGCGAGCTCTAGGAGTCTGGGGTCGAACTGTAAATCACTGAAGTGTTGGGTGCAAGATGTATATCATGGAACACAGGGCATAAGAATTTGATAGCGCTAAGTCAGGACCTCATGGTGAGATAATTGGCTAAGTGTTGAAAGGGACGGCGGTCGATCGGGCTCATGATGTGACGATATAGATGGAGATGAGGACCTGTCATTCTGCTAACCCGGGAACCTGTGATTATAGAAATGCGACTAAGTCAGGTTCAAGTTTAAAGATAATTTGTTTATATTTATTTCAGTAGTATTCATATTAATTTATGTTAATAGATTATTTGTGGTCCAAATGAAAACCATGTTCCAATTTGAAGGGTGTTCCAATTCTAGAGCTCGAGAAAGTTAGGTTCAAGTTTAAAGAGATTTTGTTTATATTCATTTCAAATGTGTTCATGTTAATGTATCTTAATAGATTATTTTTGGTCCAAATGTAAATCATGTTCCAATTTGAAGGGTGTTTTCGACTTGCAAATTTTTCTCAAACCCATAAGCAATAGAGAAAAAATATATATGACTTAACATTTTGTATATGGAAGCATATTATCAAATATAGGAAGCTATAATATATGCACAATATTAAACATGAACATGATCTCAACATGTACAAGGAAATAAGTTAATTTTTAAAAAATACAAAATTAAAAAAAAACAACACTAAACATTGAAAATCACCATACAACAACCCCAAATATTTTATATTCAGATAAACTGGGTTACAAAATACATTTGAGAAATTTCCCAAAATAGTTGTCTTGGAATTTGTAAAAAAATATATAGTTCAGTACATATTCTGTGAAATTTAAATGTGTTTTCCATAATGGATAGGATTGGGGCTCCGGCGGACCACAAAGAAAAGATGTACAAGAATCAAGCTTGTAGAAAGAAGAAAGTCAGTGATGGAAAATATCAAGACCTAGCAAGAAGAAAGAGAAAATTTCCAGTCCTCGGTTAAAGCTTTATATTTAAAGAGGTAGAGTAACTGGACGAAGACATCGACAAAGACAAAAGAATGTGATCAATATCAACTTACTATTATGGTGTCCCATGCCTTGTCATTTGCTCGCTAATGTCCTTTTATGGATTTCCTCAGTAGTTATGGGAACCATATGAAGAGTCATTTGCCCTTCATTGGTAATCTTGTTGACAACCTTTTTGAACCACTCCTCAATGTAGCTCCTCATGGGCGCCACATTTATTTCATGTCGGATTTTTATATTGAAGAATTCACTTTCCAAGTCCCTTAGATCAATAGAGAGGTTGTGCAATGCTTCTTAAATATCTTGGTTTTTAATCGAATAACCGACTAGCCAATTTTCCACGTCACCTTCACCATATTCGAGAATGCCATAGAAATTTTCAAATAATAGTCTTTTATAGATCTGAACTTGATCATCAAATTCTTTCTTTGTTCAAAACAATGAGTTGAATATCAATTTCTGGTCTTGGACTTAATTGGTGCTGCCAGCTAGATCTATATCAGTTAGCTTCTTGAATAGTTTTTCTCTTCTAGATATGGCCTGACTACATGTTTGAACGATACCATTCAGGTTTTTTACCTTTTCTTTCCAGCATGCGTTTAGTTGGTTTATTTGATCCGGGGAAGGGAGATACTCCTATATTTTTCTGAATTCCATCCTACCAGTAACTTTGACACCAAATGGTACAGCTGCATCGAGGTAGAAACCTTGCTCATTCTTGAGATCTGCTTGAAGATACTCATGAAAAGCATGCGCTTTTGTTCCAAAAGAGACCATACTCTTTGACATATCCCAAGGTTCTATTATTAATTCCATTCTTCTCTTTATATTATTTTCCACATAGCCTCGGGATCATGTGAGAAGGCTTGTTGATCCTTTTAACTTTGCCGCAGGTGCGGTGGGCCCGATCATTGCCAAAGGAGTAGCAAACAGTGGAAGAGGATAATAGAGTTTTCTAGAGAATCTCCAGTTGCTCGGTGTATCTAGGATATCTGGGAAGGGTGCATGTTCCATAGGTTCATCTCTGAACAAGATTTCCCTTTCTTATTCTTTACATCTCTGTTTTCAATAACCGATTTTTTTGATTTGTTGTAAAAAACAACGATCTGAAATGCAAAAGACTCTTCTTCGTCCAAGTTATTGGTCCCAATTATTTCCATCTCAGGGTTATGGGGAGCAGTGCTCTCTAGGTGGTCATCATCGGGGAACATTTTGTCAATGTCAATTTCTAGTTCCATATCTTCAAGGGAGAGATCATGGATATCAATTTCTCCCCTCGGTCCCTCCTATTCTTGCACTATTGTTTTTCGTTTTTTGCTCGTGGAAATTTTGTGAGAACTTTCAATTTTGTCGAAGGGAGGGTTCTTATCTCCTCCTCTTCTTGAAGAAATGTGTGTGACTTTTTTTCTTGGGTAGGCCGTTGAAGTGCTGCTCCAAGATGCTGTAGTCTTGGGTGTGGCGTTCGAGGATTAGACACTTTTCTCACCCGGGCCTTTTTATTTCTGCTTGTACGACTCATTGGTGTTGAGTATTGTCTCCATGTCATTGGTGTCATGAGAAAGACTTCTTGAGGGGTTATCTTTGTCTTCATTCATGATAGTGTCAATGAAATAACTATTGAAACCAACAACCAATAGGTGTTCTACAAAACTACCATCAAGGTTGAACACTTTTACTTTTTCAGCGCATTTCAAATTGAAGTTGTGGAAGTGGCCCACGAAACCCTCAATATTGTTCATATTCCTGACTATGAAATCTCCGAATTTCCAAGGCAGAGGGATGGATTTCCTTTTTCTATTTTCATGGAAAAAATGCAACCAGTAGGTGTATTGCCTTTCTATTTCAACAAAAAACATTGTACCAGATATGTGACATGGAAGGAAGGAAGGATTTTTTTTGGACCCAAAAATCCTTATAACATTATAGTTCTCCATTTGTTCTAGTGTACCCTTCCTATATAGGAACTTGGTCGCCTGGTCAGACATCCAGGGAAAATCCTTTCCAAATATCAACCCTTTAAAAACTGAAACAAAATCATTAGAGACTTCATAAAAATGTTGGGAGGCATGGTGTCTCCATAATATATGGTACCAGAAGGTTACTGGGTCAAATTCTCAGTTTACCTTCTTACACATAGAAAATCTAGGGAATGGACAACAATGCGCTACCACAAAAATTAAATAAGATGACATAAATAATTACTTCTGCCTTGTGTATTGCAATAACTCGAAAGAGATTTCAATGGAAATCAATTTTCCCACTGTAAAATATAAAATATATAGAATCATCTGAGAGATGTTGGCTGTACTTTCTTGTCTTGTTATCCTCATGAAAAGCCATGCAATTTCCCAGAAAGGGTTTTTAAATGCACTAACTTGTAATCTGTTCATGTCCTCGAGACCGGCCATTGGGTTCTCTAAGAACTTCAACAATAGGTCCAACTCATTATCATGCTTCTTTAAGAACTCTCTGTAATTCTCTCCCTTGAAAGTAGGCGTTGGGTTGGGAAGTATTAACATCTTTCAAAATACTTGAGGCGATAGGGAGACTTGGGAATGGTCCCACAACATGATAATCCGTTGGCTCGGAATATAATTTTCGGCACAACAAGTGACCAACTCCTTACAGTCAAAAAGTTCATGGACACAACCTGCTCGTGCAATTCCAGATGTCCATATAACTTCCTTATGGGCAGAAGGGGACGATTAGTAGTCATAAGCTCTGGACCACTGAAAAATATGGTCCTTGTGCCCAAAAATATTCAAGGTATATCCACAAAAATGTTGTCGAGTTGTAGTCATAAGGCGATGAGAACGTTCCTTTGCTCCTGATAGTATTTAAAATGAACGTTAGAGCATGATAATATAATCTCCTGTAAATCTTGGTTTAATGCATTTTAATGGGAGATGTCCTTGACCTTTTCACCTATTAATGCCAATATTTTCAATGTGTGTGGTGAGTTATCACTAATAAAGGCATGATTAATTTGCATTGGGAAGCATGCAAAGGTCGCGGGGATGGATGGAAGCGAAAACTTCTTTGAAACTTTTGTGAACCTGGGAGCCCAGAAACCCACGAATCTGTGACAACAGGAGGTGAAGAATCGACTAAGTATGGAAAGGCAAGGTATAATGTCTTAAAAAAACTAAAGTAAATAACAATTTTTCTGAGTTCAAGATCCACACACACAAAAAAATCATATGCCATAATATTGACCTCTGCCAATTCAATAATAGGGAGGTTTAGTTGATGGATCCAAATATCACTAAGTTCGAGCGACTGGGGTGCATGTGAGAAAATCTAATGTTTTGATGAATATTTTTTTGTATTGCAACATGTGACAGTAATTGTGTGATAGTATTTAGAATGAACACTGGAGGATGGTAATATAATCTCTCGTAAATCTTGGTTTAATGAATTTTAATGGGATATGTCCTCGAGATTTTCGCTCATTAATGCAAATCTTTTCAAACCTGTGTGGTGAGTTGTCACTAATAAAAGCGTAATCAATTTGCATTGGGAAGTGTGCGAAGGTGGTGAGGAAATCGACTAAGTATGAAAAGGTGGGGTGGTCAGGTAGACTCATCGTAGGTAGAGTGAAGCGTGCGAGTTCGAGGAGTCCAAGGTCGAATTGTAGATAACAGATGTTTTGGGTGCAAGATGTATATCACGAAACATGGGGAATGAGAGTTCGATAGCGCCAATTCGAGAACTCGTGGCCATAAACATTAACTATGGGAAAAGCATTGCCAGCTATGTAATATACCTGGAGCTCGACAAACTCAGGTTCAAATTAAAAGATAATTTGTTTAGATTTACTTAAATACTATTCATATTATTTTATTTTATTAGTATTTTTTGTGGCCCAAATGCAAACCATGTTCAATTTTGAAGGGTGAACTAACATTTTCATATTCAAGCATATTCTCAAATATGCCAAGCTGTGATATATGCACAATACTAAAGAGGGGAATCATGTCAACACCTTTGTAGATGATAGTGGGCTAGCACAATACTGCATTTTTTCTACGATGATGCCTTAAAAAAACTACAATAACCAACAATTTTTTGCCAATTCAAGATTGACACAAAAAAAATCATCAAATTCCATAATATTCTCCCATTAATGTGTTTTAATGGGAGATGTCCTCGAACTTTCTGCTTATTGATGCAATTTTTTTCGAACATCTATGGTGATTTGTCACTAGTAAAAGCATAATTAATGTGCATTGGAAAGGGGTGAAGGTGGTGGGGATGGAGGGGAGCGAAAAATGCTTTGAAACTTTTGTGAACCTAGGAGTCCGTGAACCCGCAAAAATTTGAAGAATTGACTAAGTATGGAAAGGCAGGGAAGTTGGACGGAGTCATCGTAGGTAGAGTGAGGCTTGCGGATTCGAGTAGTCTGGGGTCAAATTGTAGATCATCAAAGTTTTGGGTGCAATATGTATACTCCGAACACGGGGCATGAGAGTTCGATAATGCCTACCCAGGAACTCGCGGCCATAAAATTGGCTAAGTATGGAAACGAAAGATGATCGGTCGGACTCATGATGTGAAGATATAGATGGATATAGAATTTCTCTATCTGCCACCCGGGAACCCACTGTAACATCCCCAGCCACCAACAGGCCGGGCCATGTCACTACTCAGACGGTTTACTTAACTCTGATACCAAACTGTAACACCACTTTTTCAGTTAACAAACTTCGTGGAAATATAACACCCACTCTGGATTATAAAACAACATG
>JASDQU010413172.1:0-10408 GCA_032191745.1 Picea mariana
CCCCTAAATAACACTCACCCATGTGCTGCCTCCTATTCCAATCGAAAGGTAAAGCCACCCATGCATGTTGAGACCAGTCAAAGAAACGAGCCTATGAATAACCCATGACCAAGTGTTTGGCGTTTGAAGCTACCTCAATGGAACATGGTACGATCTCCTTCTATCTACGGAAAACAACACAATTCGGCTCTGCCTTAGAAACCCTCCTTCCATTTTATTTCATATTTTTATCATTTTATCCCTGTTCATGTTTTTAAAATAATATATGGAAATGTTCATATAAAAAGAGCACATGTTTCTTCTTATATGGCATTAGAATTTTTTTTTACATAAAATGGGGTTTTCAACGTTTTACATGGAATAATGAAAAGATTAAAAAAAGAATAATGAAAAGATTAAAAAAAGTGTGATTAAGTTCTTTTTAGTATTCTAAAAAATTAGAGGTTTTTTTTTTGGCATTCTCCAAGGACGGGTTTTTAGTACAAAGCAGTGCTCTTCTAATTAATCAAAATGGTTCCACAAGAGACTGTTCAGATTAGGTTATATTTTAATAGTTTTCAGTTAGATAAGTGAAAGGTAATGGTGTGCGGCTTAATAAATAGGATTATGGATTAAGAGTTGAGTTTTTGTGGTTATGGTTTGTTGAGTTTTTATGGTTATGGTTTAATGATACGGCAAATGATTATGCATTAAGAGTTGAGTGTTTATGGTTATGGTTTAATGATATGGCCAAGGTTTAAGGGCATAGGATTAAATGAGGTTGAGGAATAAGGCTTAAAGTTAAAGATCATGGATTTATGTTTAATGCTATGAAATTTGAAAATTATGGGTTAAGGGTTACAATGATAAAGATAAGGGTTAATGATTTATTCTTAAGGTTGAGGGTGTAGGGATTTAGATTTACATGATCATGAATAAGGGTTGGAGTTTGGGATTAAAGGTTAAGGATTAAACTTTTGGGTTTTGGGCTTAGGGCCAAGRTTAATGGTGTAAGGGATAAAACTTTTGGGCTAAGGGCTAATAATTATGGGTGAAGGGTTAGTTCCTTCATTCCTCCTCATAATCAAATTTTTGGTTCCAATGTACTCCATTTAGTACTATCATTTTTATTGCTCTCARACATACATGGTTTTAAATTCTCAACCTTATGTCGTCCTTTTGGCTAGAAATATTATAACATGACATTGACACTAATTACTCCAAAAGAGTAATAGTTTCCTTCTTGAACTTCTACAACACTTTGAAACATGCTAACAAACCTAAAAAAAAGGGACTTGTAAATTAAAACATTGTATAATCTACTATATGCTTAAACATTGTTTCCAACCCATTGCCAAGTTTACGATTTAAAGGTTAAGTGTGCAATGTTTTATGGTTATGGGTTGGGAGTTAGGGATTATTGTTTACTAGGGATAGTAAAGGCCAAAGGTTAAAGTTTACGGGCTTTGAGTTAGGTTTATAATGAATAATATGTGGGTTAAGGATTAAGTGTTGACAATTAAGAGTTATAATTGATATTTAAGAATTGAGGGTTGTTAATTAGGGACCTTGAGGGAGATGGCCAATTACAATCATTTTAAGGTTAAGGTTAAATCTTATGAGATTATGTTTAATAATAAGAGTTAAAGGTATAGACCATTGTATATTTAGAGGCCATGGGTTAAGGATTAAAGGTTAGGTTGTAAAGGTTTATGCATTAAGGGTTAAGGATTAATTTAGGTTAAAAGTTTTAAGATTAAGGTTAAATTTTTTAAGGTCCTACCATCAATCAATTAATTTAGTCTCTAAGTTGCACCTCTACCCATATATATATATATATATATATATATATATGGTTGTTTCCTTCTCATTATATGCATTTTTTGGTGGTGGGAAATTTTCTTCATAGAATGGAGAGCACAACGAAATAGACTTCAAATTCTTGAGTAATAAGTCTAACTAGCTCTACATTCTCCATACTATCATTTCCATAGGAATAAAGAATGAGAGAGAGCATGTCACATATCTTTGGTTTAATCCCACCAAGGATTATTATTCCTACATAATGATCTAGAACATTACCATATTATGTAAGCCCCTAAAACCCCTAACATTTTCATTAAGTTTTATTTCAAACAAAACCAA
Organism: Picea mariana; assembly: GCA_032191745.1. Classification (NCBI taxonomy): domain Eukaryota; kingdom Viridiplantae; phylum Streptophyta; class Pinopsida; order Pinales; family Pinaceae; genus Picea; species Picea mariana. Next base: position 2,125 of record JASDQU010413172.1, read on the forward strand.
ATGAAATTTTTATTATGTAATTTTAGAATGCACCTCGCTCTTGTTGAATATGGAATGGTGCCATGGCCTTCTACGTGAGTACATTCATAATGATTTTTTTTTTCTAAAGATGCTCCTTGCTTACTTTGTGTTTATTTGTTTGTGGTGCACAACATTCTTTGTAGATTGGAAAACATAATGAGATAGACTTTGAATTATTGGGCAATAAGTTTGAGCAACCCTACATTTTCCAGATCAATGTATTCATGTGTGTGTGTGTGTGTGTGTGTGTGTGTGTGTGTGTGTGTGTGTGTGTTTGGGGGTGTATGCAAGGGTGAGAGAGGAGAGATCATATATCTCCAGTTTGACCCCACTAAGGTTGATTATTCATATGCTAACTATATCCATTTATGTGTATGTTGGTTGTGGGGGGGGAGGGTGGAAAGGGTGAGAGAGGGAAAGAGTATATATATCAAGTTTTACCCCATCAAGGCTTATCATTTCTATGCTAACTATATCCTTCTCTCTATGTGTGTGTTCAAAGTGATCTTGTATGTTCTTCTCATCAAATGGAATTAAAATCATAAATTCCAACTCTTCCAAATTTGTAATCATAATGTTACCTTATTGGATATCTAAATCTATTTTGTGCCATCATTAAAATCGTAGATGTTAACTCTTTAAAAGTTGCAATCATAACGTTACCTTATTGGATATCTGAATCTATGTTGTGCCACCATTCTTATGCAGTTTCTTCCAAATGTGAGATAGCACAATATCTGTTCTCTTCATCTTCCCATGGGTTTCAACAAAAGAATTACTTGGCCTTGTCAACCCATATTTGAAGAACTGAATATTTGAGTTCTCTCTAAAATATTTTGAAATCTTGATCTTCGTTTTTTATATGGTTTTTGAATTTGTGGAGAGGGATTGGAGATTTTATCTCCTTTGACTAGTCTAAAATCTCTAAAAGACATTGAACCTCCAAATTTAGGGTCCATTCCTAATGTGTAATTTGATAAATATGATTTATGTATGGATTAGATCCTTGGAGAGGAACTTGTCTTTGTCACTTAAATTCTCAAGTACCCTTATCTTTGAGCTTCATCTCAATTTGTTTTTTGAGATTTCCCTTGGAAATCCTCCCCATCCTTGTTTGGGGTAGTTTTAGTTAAACTCTTTAATCAAGATCATTATCATACTCTACAAGTGATCATTTATGCTTTTTAGTACATGTTTTAAGTCTCAACCATGAATTCCACAACAAGTGTTTTATATTTCTAGTCATTTGGCATGATGTCGTTTAAATTGAACATTGGAAGTAAATTTGCAAAACTGAGAATGTAAGAAATTGAGCCATCATGGTATTTGAAACATGACTTCAAACCAACAAGTAAAGTAGCTCTATTTTAAAAATAAACAAAATTAGAGATGACAAGTCTAAAGAAGTAACTATGAACATCATTAAGACACTACAAGAAAACATGGATTTTGCACCAAAATTTAGTATATATTTTTTTATGCTGAAGCATTTCCTAATGTTATAGTCGATGCAATATCAAATTTTGTAATATGTGCCCTTTTTTGCACTGAGTTTTACGTTGTGGTTTTCATCGACATTAGCACTAAGTTTGGCATGGAATTGCATTTAGCACCAATCAATTCATTGTGTTTAACAATGTCGAGTTTTCCTAGTATCGACTTTAACACTAACCATGGCACTATATTTACTACGAAATTCCTACCAATTTTATTGTTTTATGTGCTAGGAAAAACTTCCACAATAGCTTCTACTTTAGCACCAATTTTTTCTTCAACTTTAGCACCGGTTTTTTCTTCCACCACAAATTCCATTGTAGCAATGAGTTTTTATTCTACTGTAGCTTCCATGTTAGCACCAAGATTTTCTTCCAAGAAGATTTTCTTTAGCACCCACTGTAGCAACAAGTTTTTCTTCTACTATAGGTTCCACTTTAGCATTGGGTTTTTCATCCATTTTAGCTTGAAATCTTGCACTGGGTTTTGCCTACACTTTAACACCAAGCTTTTCTTCCACTTTAGCAATGGGTTTCGCTTCCGCTTTAGCTTCCATGCTAGAACTAGGTTTTTTGTCCTTTTCAACTTCCACTTTGGAACCGAGTTTAGTTTCCATGTTAGCACTAGTTTTTTCTTCCATTTTATCTTCTATGTTAGCACATCATTTTGCTTACATAGTGTCAAGTTTTTCTTCCAATTTTTTTTTACTCACTTGCAACCATTACATATAATGAGTTTGTAATAAAACACAATTTGATATTTAAATGTAAATGATATTATGTTCAATTTATAAATTCAAATTATGTGAATGAATTATATGATAACTCTAAACTAAATTTAAACAAATATTTCAATTCAAATTAACATCATAACAATTATTAAGACAATGAAAGAGAAATGAACATCTATCCAAAGTAAAACAACATGGACATCCATTGAAACAAGCCCATATAAAAAAGATAAAATGAGAACAATATCATCATACAAACTCACCATCAAAATGACAACAATACCGTCATAAAAATTCACCATCAAAATTGTGCGACAACAACATCATATAAAACAAGTTTCTATTATCCCTAATATCATCATACAATGTAGATACCAATATCATATAAAACAAGTTTCTATGATCCCCATTTATTAAAAAAAATTCAAAACATTATGTGTATCATAATGGTCTCAATAGAAAACAATGAAACAAGTCAATTGTATGCCTATATCATCAAGTGAACACCATCATATAACATAGAAGAAAAATCATATAGATAATGGTCTATATATCCAATTAGCATCTCGATAATCATCATTGTACTCAACAACTTCGTCGTCATCATCATCGACAACAACATCAAACTCCTCCTNCATTTATTAAAAAAAATTCAAAACATTATGTGTATCATAATGGTCTCAATAGAAAACAATGAAACGAGTCAATTGTATGCCTATATCATCAAGTGAACACCATCATATAACATAGAAGAAAAATCATATAGATAATGGTCTATATATCCAATTAGCATCTCGATAATCATCATTGTACTCAACAACTTCGTCATCATCATCATCGACAACAACATCAAACTCCTCCTCCTCCTCATGTTCATTATCATCAACATTATTTGATCTCCCTGATTTGTCAGTCTCAACAAATTCTAGATCATCATCTTCCAAATACTTTTCTTGAATGAATTCATTTTATATAATTAGATAAACCATTTATATATGTAAATCATACAAAATCATGCCATAAGACATCTTTATTTTTTAGCCTTGTTGACCAACATGAGTTTCAACAGGGTCTTTATTCCTAGCTAACTTTCAAGTAGAATTAATGTCCTTTTAACCCATGCAAATTTCTAAACAAGAATGATAAGACATGATAATATTACCACAGAAAAATAAATACCACAGATTCTTAAAGCAAGGAGAATGCAATGAGAACAATTGTGGTCATTAAATTCAATATAAAGAATCATGATTATTATATGAGATTATAACCCCACATTTTTTTTAAATCACAAAAGGAATGATATGAAAGAATAATCATTTATTACAACCATCAACATGCCTATGTTAATTTTTATCCAGAGATATTTCTGGCTTGTTCTAGCCTTACATGGACCAAATGTAAATGTAGAAAACTCTATTCAAATAATTTGAAGTTCAGCTATATTTATTTTTTGCAATTCTCATTGTGAACTCACTTAACAAAGCATTAGTTATGTTTATACATAAGAATATAATTGATGTTAATGGTGTAATATAGTATAAAAATTACATTATGAACCAAGTGAATTTTTGGTCTAAATCTTATAAAAGTATGAGTTGGACTAAATATAAAAAGAATATGTAGAGAAATCAGTTAGAAACCGATTTTAAATGCCCAATTAAATGATGAGAGACTATGACTCAACATGCATAGCTAGTCCTCTATTTATCTATGTTTCCAAAAGGCATTATTATACTAGACCATTAAACAAATAAATCAAAATGGCATAAATAAATCTCATATGCTAAGTGAATGTGGAAGTGTGAGGTTGAATCACATTTCTTTAACTAACATATTGAGTGCATGTGCCTAGTTATTAGTTGTAGAGTGGAGTATTTTGGTAGAAACTATGGGACCCATTGACCCCTTTGTTAGGCACTCTAAATATCAGTATATTATTATTGCAATAGAACATCTTACCAGATTACAAGAGCATGTGCCTACTTGAGACTATTTAATTAATACTGCAACACAAGTTATTTTATAGTATATCATTTCCAGGTTTGGTTGCCCTAGGAGTTTAACAAGTGAGCAAGGTTACCACATCCTAAGTTATACCATTGCAAATTTCACTTAATAATTTTTTACTCAACATCATAAGACTATCCCATATCATCCATAAGCCAATGGAATTGTTGAAACTTTCAATAATTTTTGGAGCACAGGTTGACAAAGGTTTGCTCAGATAACATAGATGATTGGGATGAGAGAATCCAAGTAGTAGTGTGGGATTACATGACAACCACTAAAATATTACATAAACATGCCCTTTCTTAGTTGGTGTATGGGAGAGAAGTTGTGATACATGAAAAATTTGTGGTCCCTAGTCTATTCTCTGTGTAGATTACTCACATGACAAAGGAGGAACCAATTGCAGAGTGAATTTCTAAGTTGACGCAATTGGAAGAGTCTTTCTTTTTATTTGGTTTTCACCAGTCAATGTAACAAGAAAGAGAGAAATCCTAGCATGAATTCCACATAAAGAATAAGTCATTCACTAATGGTTATTTGGTTCTCTTATATGATGGTAAATATCCTAGAAATCTAGGTAAGTTACAAATGCACTGGTTGGGACCCTATATGGTTGCAAAAATGAGGGAGTTTGGTTTGGTTTTCMTAGCTAAGCTTGATGGTTTCCTTAGGCTAGGATGGGTGAATGRTKCTTTCCTAAAGAGATATATCCTAGCCCCTTGAATTCTTGAATTCTATACTACTCTTAAGCAGGGGAGCTAAGTTAGGTTTAGGTACATTTTTTGTTTTGTTTCAATTTTGTTTTTCATTGCCATAGTTTGCATGGTGTCAATAATGATGTCTTCTTTGTAATTTTTATTTAACGTTGTGTCAGTTTATACCCATTTGTTACTCTTTTTTTAAGAACTATGTTCATAGCTTTCTGGTTAGGGGGAATTGTCAACCAGTTAGTCCAACATTTTTCRAGCTATGCCCATATCTTTGTGGTAAAGGGAATGAACATACTCTACCATGCATTTGGAATTTAATATTTGGTTGAGTTCAATTTTAGTGCATTTACAATTATTAGTGGTTGCATTTGATAGATCRAGTTGGCGTAAGGGTTGTGTGTGGTCAATCTAATTGGGTCTAAGAGAGTGATTTGTGATGAKTCTAGTTTGTGTCATAGGAGGAGAGTGATGGTTGAATGACAATTAAAGGCCTACATAACTAATGATATCATTTTTAATGTGTTTATGACTATGTCTTAAAGTCTATAAAGTCAAGTTTTGGGGGAAAACTATCAAGCAATTTTCACATGTCTGAAGTTTTCCATTGATGGGTAGTAAATGTGGTTAAGTGTTATAATCACCCATTTGGTGATTTTTTTGTCACTTTGTTGATCAATTTCTGTGGTATACAAATTTTATCCAAGGTAGGGTCTAGGGATACTACATATATGCCAATAGTTAGAAAACTAGTTTCATAATCTTGCCCCCTATTGCTTGATTTATTAATAGCATGCTCAATTGGTGACAGTAGGTGTGAGGAAAGTTATAGGGTCAAAAGATAAGGAGGTATAGATCAAAGGAGTGACAACTTGGATGATCAAAGACCCATGTGTGGAAATTTTGGGTGATTTACATGGAAATATTGAATAGACCAAATTGATTAACCATGACTACATCAAAAATGATTTATTCCCTGACTTGCATCCATCAGTCTACATGGATCAAGTTATCCTAGAGTATGGGAACATAACACATGTTTTAAAGACCACTTTCAATCCAATATGAGATTATTCACTCAAAATATGGTTGAATCTCCCACCATTTGGTAGTAGGGGGAATGGCTCATTTCACTACGTTTTGGATCAACCRTGTTCTCTAGAATGAACTATGGTTGGACCATCCTTAGCCCATTCATTAAGAGGATATCCATGAACTTAGAGGGTTTTCAAATGAAGGTYAGGATGTCACCAATGCATTTTAGGGTGTTGGAAAACATGGGAAGCACACTAMGGAGCCCATCCTATATCATAAGCATGGCACTAGAAGGGGTGGTTATGATGCCATAATTTTTATAATCAAGAATGATGAACTTTGACTCACCTTTCAGTTGATGAGTTGCAGGATGTTGTAGAAATATTCTAAGGGTGATTTTTCTTTGAACACTTTATTCTTGGTTGAATTCTGMATTCAAATAATGAATCTCAATTGGTGTACCTTTTTTTTTKAATGAGTTGTTAGCTACATGTGGGATACATGTGCTTCTAGAGCCCACCTCACTTTTGTGTATTTGTTACTTGTTTTTTCTATGTACAAGTAGATTCCATTGTAGGGTTCCCAACTACATATTGTTTAAGGCTGCACCATTCTTGTTKCTTAATATGCACCATGCAKGGTGCATAAAGATGCCCATAATATACTAAAATGAGTCCACATCTTCCAAGTGGTATTATCACATGCTTTAGTGACCAATAATTTTATCTGAGTTCCAATGTTCTTGATTGACCAACATTGTGGGAATATTTAGATTGTAATTGTCAAATATAACACTTATGTGTGACTATGGGGAGCCGGCAATGATAAATTCAAGGTCTCGTCCTTTCCATTTTATTGAATAGAACAAGAACAAGAACTAGACAAAGAAATATGTTCTTGGCTAGGGGTAAGGAAATAATGTTCTCTCATAGGTGACACCTACATTTTTCTCAAGGTTTTCCAATAATTTCAAGCTTCTATAAAAGTGAAGTAGGTTGTTGTGTATGTAGAACCCCGAAAGAAGCATAAATGTTGTAATGTCCCCACTTTTGGACATCATTATATTACAGAGTGTTATGCTGACTAGAGTAGCTAGATGGGGGTGATAGCGAGTACAAGAGATATTGAGGTGTTTTATTGGGCCCGACTTTCACCGCTCATCTTATTTCATCATCATGATCCATTCTACACAACTTGGCTTTGGTTCCGTTGCATTCCAAAAATTTCTGTAATTTTGAGTGATTATGGGCTATATGTTAATTAAATTCACTAAGGTCATATTAGGCATAATGCTTGGAGGAACCTCTTAGTGTAATAGCTCATCAGAATCGAGAGGAATAACATTATACGATAGGATGATGAGAAGTGATTTTTCGTGGCCAGAGAAGCCATAAGGAGGGATAAATCACTTTTTAGAGGTAAAATGGTTAATTAATTAATTAAAGTGATTTAATTAATTAATAATAAAATAAAGTAAAAGTCACTTGGAGAGACAAGGTGAACACAAAGGATAAAAGAGAGATAGGGGCCTCTATCCTCTCATTATGTTGATTATCAGTTGGAGTTCTGGCTTCTTGCTAGTGAGCCCATGCACTTGGGGGTTTTGAGGGTTTTGACTTAACAAACTGATCCAAAAATGGAAGGAATAATAAAAATTGTCTTATTTAGATGCTTAAAGTTGTTTAAAGAGTTCAGCTATTAATTAATCATGTTGTAAAAACAGAGATATGAACAGCAACAAAAGAGACAAAGACAATAAGAGCTTGATAACAGAGTTCACCAATGAGTGGCTACGTCTCCGGGCCCGCTTCCAAGTGGAGGACCTCTTTATTGATCTTCAAATGCTCAAGTTCTCTTACAATGGCTCCATGTTGTTACATAACATACTTCAGATCTGTTGTGCAAGACCTCCTTGCTCAGACACATGTATGCTTCCTCAAACTCCTCTCACAAACATGACAAAAAGGCCTCTCAAAACATGAGAAAAAGCCAAAATACATAAACTGCTCCTCAAATTCCCTGCATCAAAAAGTTACCCCACAAGCTTCACAAAGCCCGGCTTTTATAGTTTTACCCCACAAGCTTCACAAAACCTGGTTTTTATAGTTTTCATGCTCATATGAGGAATTACAACTTCCCCTGAAGATTTGGCCTCTTTCTGGGATCAAATCCCCCTCCAAATGGCCAAGATATCCTAAAAAAACCACTTTATGGTCATAATATCAGGCAAAATACAAATTATGGGCTAAATATAAGTCAAAAACCCACTTTTGGGCATAATATA
>JASDQU010413176.1:0-10321 GCA_032191745.1 Picea mariana
GAAGTTAAAACTGCTAAAAATAGTAAATTACCAAAATTGCCAGAAACATGTTTTGGGCCAGTTGGAGAAGGTGGGTGGCCACCGATATCCACATGGATCAGGCAACCTTTAAATTCTGTTTAATCCCCAACATTTTCTCTTCCGTTTCTCTGAGCAATTATGGCCCAATCACTGCCCTATCGGTTGGATTGTCCCAGCTTACAGGACTGTTTCACTTTCTTCCATAAAGTGCTTCAAATGGGCTCATCTTCAGGGATGCTTGATACCCATTGTTGTAAGAAAACTCGACCAAGTGTAGATAGTCTTCCCACTTTGATGGTTTTTCCATCACATAAATTCTTAACACATATTCTATTACTTGGTTTACCCTCTCTGTCTGCCTATCAGACTCAGGATGATAGGCTGTACTGGAGTTTAGATTGGTTCCGAACCCCTTGAATAATCCCTTCCAAAATTTTGAAGTGAATTTTGGATCTCTATCAGACACAATTGTCTTGGGAATACTATGCAATCGAGCCACTTCCCTCATATAAATATCACCAACATTGGTTGCTTTGTGAGTAGTCTTAAATGGAATAAAATGGGCAGCTTTAGTAAGCTTGTCCACCACCACCATGATAGAATCACGTTGCTTGCTTGTTTTGGGTAATCCTGTGATGAAATCCATTGTTCTTAGACAAATCGATAATTGTGGACACAAGCAGATCTCCCTAGTTTCACCCCGAAACTAGAACAAAACAAGACATAACATAAAACTTTCCCTAAGTTTTAATGATCAAGCATACTAACTAACAAGGGATAAATGACATACCTTTTAAATGTCGTTTGTCCTCGCTAGTTTCATCCTCGCTCCATTCCAAGGATTATGGGATGCTGAACCTATAAAAAGACACAAGCCAATGAAGTGAAATCAACAACATATACTCAACAAAACCTATGTATGTGATCAAGGAGTCATACAATAAAATAAAGACAATTTTATCGGAAATAAATATATTGCTATATAAAAAATATGAAAAGGAGAATACAACTGAGGCCTTAATGTTGTAAAGTCCCTTCCAACAATCCCTTGCTTCCCACACACTTTTGATCCATGGATTCTGTGACTGTAGGTCTGATAGCTACTCATAATTACTATTCAATCAAGTTATGGCCAACTTTTCCAAGCTAATCTCCCAAGCTACAAAACAACTCAAGCTCACACCAAAAGCTAGCCAACTCAATCCAACTTTACCCATGAGAACTCCTCTCCTTTTATAGGCTGAAAAGGATAGGGTGAGGAAGTTAGGATGATCCCAAGAGATCAGGGATGTGACTCAAATCCAAACCGATCGTAGGCCACCTCACCCTCGAAGATTCTATTCTAGAACTTTCAAGAATGTCCTCTTTTTCCTTCATACAAAAATCGTCGCACCCTTAACACTGAGAAAAATGTGAAGACGTCGCAGGCCACTGTGGTGCAACCTATGAGGATCCTAGATCATCTCACCCTTAACAGCAAGAAAGGTGTGACGATCCCTTTTCCTAAGGGTTTTACAAAGGAAAATATATTTTTCATCTTTCTGGAAAATGTGCCTTCATTTTTCTTTAGGGATTCAGACCATTGATCCTTCTAAAGAAAAATGATAGGTTTACATCATTAACAATCATAGGGGTGACGAAAATAATGTGTAATAGTGATCCCCCAAAGTATGAATTTAGAACACAATGATAGTTGAAATAATTTGTCGAGTGTGTGTAGGGAACAAGGAACACGTCGGTCGGAAACCTGCTAACAAAGAAGGAAATACAATACAATAATATATCATCATTGAGGTAAGCATTCCCATACTCAGAATAAAAATGAATCAAAGCATAAATGCCGACATGTAAAGATACATGTCATGTAATACAGGTCATGGCCACCAAACATACACTGTGGATCCATGCCATTATGACTCAAATTTGAACATAGCCACCAAAAATACATTGTGGATCTATGCATTAAACATTCAAATTTGAACATATCCATGAGACACACACTGTGGATCTATGAAACAATACAATCTGAATACACTCCAACTCAACCTGAATCTATTAGAAAATATCCAGGCTCTTCATCTCCACCACTCTATAGTACGAATCTAACCATGCAAATACATGTGTTGAAGTCGAACATGGTATAAACCACTTGATTACCGGTCATTAGTGTATACCGTTAACAAGTGTGAGGGAAATCACCATTAATGTCAATGGCTCCCAAGGTACTCTAGTACAATCCAACGAAAGTGAATTAATGAGGTAAAGTCACACTCGGTGGAATCTCCCTATCAATGGTCAATAATGAAAACCCATTGTCGAAAGAGAGGAAACCTGCCATTGAGGCATGCAAGTTCCAAGGTATTAATTAGTTTCTAAGTCTAATTCCTGGATAATGAGCTGAAGTTGAGAGGAAAATACTCGTCACAGGAGGGCCTTAAAGTATCCCCCATCAATGACATGAAACGTGTAAAAATATTTGAGGTAGATCAAAGTAATAAGTGATTCAAGACTAACTTAGGGATGGTCGACGCAATAGAAGGCTTAAGGACTGCAGAAATGGCCAACGCAATAGAAGGATTTTCGGGTTGAACTTCTCTTTGAACATATTGACGATGTGACAACTGTCTTGGAAACACTAACCCAACAACAGGGATCACATACCGATTTGTAATCTTATAAAGGAGTATGATCAAGAGACAAGCATATTTTCCAACCTAGACACAAAGAGAGTGAAAGGGTGTCATGTTCAAAAGTGACTCTTCCATAGAATACAAGTTTAGATACATATCTTTTCCAATTCCGCCCCCACCATTTTTGGCGAGTACCTCTTTATTTTTACACAATCTTGAGGAGGATAACATATGCTTGAACTATAAGCTCATCCTTCAGAGTATTTTTAGCAAACCCTAAGAAGGAGTGGTTTGGTCCCATATGGGTCTTTTGATGCTTGTTTAATGAGTCCAAAGAAACAAAACTCAGGGTTTTTCATTTTTAGAAAGTTTGAAAAACGCTTAAAGAAAACTCCAAAATGTCCTTTTTCGTAAAGTAGTCTGATGAGACTGAAAAGGAGAAATCTACTGCTCAACAAACATTTTCTTCAAACACTTTAACGAGCATGAAACGAACAAGATCGCTCGACAATATTTCATGTTTAGATATTCTGAAAAGAGATTAAAGGGAACTCCAAGGGGTTCCTTTTTCGTATAACCTTTACGAGTTCGAAAAAGTGATAAACGTTTACTTGGTTACATTCTCAGATATTTACAAGCATGAGAAAGAACAAAGACTAAGCTCGGGATTGTTTTCATTTTTACACAATCTTAAAACAAAACAAAACTATGCTTGGGATAGATTTTATATTTTACACAAGCTTAAAACTAGCCAAAACTATGCTTGGACCTGGTTTGATTTTTACACAAGCTTGAACAGAGGAAACTATGCTTTAGGTAGGTGGTTTCATTTTTACACAAGCTTGAACCATAAAAAATATGCTTGGACTTCCCAACGCATAACACAGGGATGGTTGGTACTTAGCCCCTAGCTTAAGAAACTAGCAGCTTTAACTTCAACATGAAGTCCAGAGGATGAAAGCATTTCCCCCCAAGCTTCGTTTCATCCAACGACACAGATGGATGAAAAGAAACTTCAAATACTATAAGAAACAAAGTACTTGACTCAATAAAAGAGGGGAAAAACTATTTCATTTTTTAACGAGCTTGACACAGGAACAAGAACTATCCTCGATAATCTAGGTTCAATCCCCAGACCTTTGTTTCATTTTTTAACGATCTTGACACAGAAACAAGAACTATGCTCATAAGATTTGTTTCATTTTTTAACAAGGTTGCTAAAGAGACGCAAAAACTATCCTCACAATATCTATTTCATTTTTTAACGAGGTTGTCATAGAGACACAAAAACTATCCTCGAGGCTGATTTCATTTTTTAATGAGCTTGAAATCAGAAAATCATGCTCAAAGATGGTTTCATTTTTTAATGAGCTTGAAATCATAAAACCATGCTCAATAATTCTCCTCTTGATCATGGCTTCTAAGAGGACAATGCTCAGGAAGGACACCATGTCAAGGGACAAAACTCGATCATGGCTTCCAAGAGATCTTCACTTGACGGAGGAAACACACTTGAGAAGGAATACATGTTGAGGGCCGCGATAGGGGTAAGGAGATTAGGCTCTAAAATCCCTATTGAAGAGATCACCATGTCAACTACCAGATCGAAGTCATAATAGACCGAGCTTACAGTGAGAGGCTCATCTTCATCGGTAGCTAAAGGCATGGGAGACAACGCCACATAATTGGCCTGTGGCAGGGGTGATACTGTCTGCATATAAGAACCGTTTAGGGAGGTCATTGAGGTTAATTCAGAGCCAACAAATGAAAGTTAATCAATATTTAAAATTCTTCCGTCGTGAGGGAAATATATCACACGAAAAAGAGTGGACACAATAGCTTTCATGGCATAAACATAATATCTCCCAAGGAGTAAATCGAAATCCAAGGGGTCTTGGACTACCATGACACCAATAAAGATAGTTTTCCCTCCCAAAGTTATGGAAAACTGAGGAAGGATCCCTAAAGGTTGACTGGTTCTTCTGTTAAAAGCTAACAGATTCTACGTAATTGGCACAAGCTGAGGATAACCCAGAGCTTTTCAAGCAACAGAGGACAAAATACTAACGAACGAACCTTCGTCTATAAGCGTCTGAGGAACGTCCCAACCACAAAATTGTATGCTAATATTGAAAGGAATGTGAGAGGGAAGACGAGGTCTAGTTAGCGCACCCCAATAAAAAATGATGAACTCATTACTTGGAGGGGGTTCCACGAGAGAAAGAGGAATGCCCCCTAGCACGATATATTTTGTATCAACAAGAAAAACGTGGGCAGTATCAGGTTTATGATCTAGCAGGAGAGTAGGATCGACCGATGATGAGATTGGATCGACCAATTGAGTTTCATTCTCCAAGGGGAGAATGGGGTCAATGGCTGGAAATGGATCGACCACTTGGGTTTCACTCTCTAACGAGAGAGTGGGATCGATCGAGGATGGGACTGGATCGACTACTTTTTCAAATGGTGCAACTAAGGACATGACCAAATTGATTACATGATCAACCAGACTTATTGACGAAGGGACCAGATTGATCATTCCATCAACTATAGGTGGGTTGAGAGTAAGAATGCGGTAAGCAACCGGAAGTTGAGGTTGGGAAACAATCATGTCTTCCAGTAATTTCAAGGCTTTGTCCATATGAGGGAAAATGTGAGCTTGATGACTCCCTCTGCATAACATACATGGGAGCTTGAATCTACTTTTATTCTTCCCAACGATATCCTAACTAGTTGACCGGAGGTCATCAACATGTTGTTCAGAGGTTGACGACATGGGTTGGCGAGGGCGTGTAGACCATGCTTCTATAACCTTGGATAGACCAGGGAAATACTTAAGAAGATGGCTACCCTTACAAAGCCTTCAAGGGTACTTTGGATTACAGGTCGTTTGGGTTGTTTTGGGATCATCAACACTCCCAACAAAATTATTAGTAACTGGTTGTTGTCCAACATGTATAACATTTGTTTGAAGTTTAGACCCTTGCTTATTTTTCTTCTTCTTAATCTTCCTTTTCTTCTTCTTCTTATCCATTGAGTTACTAGCTTTAGAGCTTTCACTAGGCAAAGAAGATGAAACAGAAGAAGACCTTGCAAGTGAATAAGGTGAAGGAGATCTTACTGGTGAATAAGGTGAAGGATCAACATGAGGCTGATGTTCTTGGGGGGAAGTGCTTAAAACCGAAGCACTTACTGCATTTGGGATTACCGGAGTAGAAAACAACCATACCAACAATCCAATTGTGAGACCTGGAAGACTCAAAGTAGCGATGTAAGGAGGACCAATGTTTCCGTAAGAGGGAAAAACAAAAGGTTCCCCTGGAGATGGGGTTTATTCATTGGTTGTTTCGGGAATTGATGCCATTAAACACAAATCCAACCTAGAGTCTGCTAGGAAATATAAACAACACACGCTAAAAATCCAGGAAGTAAGCAAACAAACAAAACCTTCTCACAATGAACACACTAGTTGGTGATGAAATCCAACATCGTGGGAACAACGTAAGAAGGGAATGAGATAGAGCGGGTGGAAAAGTTACATTGACGACCTGCTTAACAGACTTACACCCTCGTGCAAGCTCCCACACATAGTCATGGATATACTCTCTAAGGAGCCCGAGTGAGTTTGGCCAACGTCGATTCTAGGTACCGTGAAGACTTACCCCTCCATAGTCACCTTGTGTAAAGACCCTAAAAATATAGGCTACTAAGGTTACCAATTATGACAATGATGCCCAGGGAAACAATCAACAGTCTGATCCACACGCAAAGGCAGGGTATCTATCCTGAAATCAACTCGAGAAGGTCCCCATAGGATTTTCTTCTCAAGTGACCCCCAATAATATGCGCAATCTCTACACTAAGACCAACAAAGAAGGGTGAGTAACTCTCTCGGCCCTAATGCGACCTCATGATTGACCCTTTTGTTAGAAGGGATTCCCAGGGAAAAATGTGATAAGTGTATTTAACTCTCCCTATCACAAGATACTATGTTTCTTTGCATCTTTGGAAAGTTATCTTTCACACATATTCCAAAGCTCTACAGCCTAAGATAATGTAGGTTTGCTACCAAAAAATATAAAAATGTCTAATCAATTTTTATAAGCACTTATTTTAAGGCTGCTGTATACTCAAGGGGAAAATGGCGTGGACTAAATGATCTTTTGACCGACTCTAAACAATGCAAAGAAATGAAAATCCAAATATTTCACTTCGATGAAAGCTATATTACGAGAACGAGAAAACGTTTATCATTCCCATATGCACAATGTCCCAAAATTGTTATTAAACTCATCAATATTAATATCTTCAAGAAATGAGCCAAATAGACTGTACACTAATAAACGATTCTTGGCCATGCAATTTCACTACTTCAAATGCAAATATGCCCCCAACCTAATGCAAAGAAAGAAATTAAAATTTTTGTTTCAAAGATAGCTAAAAGCAATAACAAATCTCTATAAAACAAAGCAACCCAAACAAATTTTCTCTTTTAACACAAACTATTCAATAAAAGAAAAAGAAGTTCTTTCACCAAACAATTCTAAAGAAAAAACAATGCTTGGTAATTGAAAGACACTCAAAGAAAGAGATCAAATCTTTCAAAAGAACACAAGCTAAAACAAAGAAAAGAAAGCTAAAAGCAGATTCAAATCTTGTCAAGAAGATTGCAATTAGACCTAACAAATCACCCCAAACACTTATCACAGATCTGGGCAGGGAAAACCATCAAAAAGTTAAAATTTTCAAAAAATCATCACGGGCTACCAACCAACACAGTGTGACGATCCTAGATCGTCACGGGACAGAGAATAGTATAGTGCAATGTCGTCACACTGTGTCTAAAGGAAATGTGCGTTGATCCAATATTTTCGCACTGTCCCTCAAAGCATGATGAGATGATCAAAGGAAAAATAGAAAAAATAAAAAGCGGGAAGGCTTTCCAGTGAATTTAAACAGTCAAAGAGTTCATCTGGATCCCAGTGACTCAGAAAATAAAACCCAGACAATCAAAGCAAGAAATCAAGACAAAGTAGGAAAACAATCCGTTCCCCAGGATGGTCGCCAATTTTGTTTTCGGACAAATCGGTAAGTACAGACACAAACAGATCTCCCTAGTTTCACCCCGAAACTAGAACAAAACAAGACAAAATATAAAACTTTCCCTAAGTTTTAATTATCAAGCATACTAACTAACAAGGTATAAATGACATACCTTTTAAATTTCATTTTTCCTCGCTAGTGTCATCCTCACTACATTCCAAGGCTTATGGGATGCTAAACCTGTAAAAAGACACAAGCCAACAAAGTGAAAGAAACAACGTATACTCAACAAAACCTATGTATGTGATCAAGGAGTCATACAATAAAATAAAGACAATTTTATGGGAAAGAAATATATTGCTGTATTAAAATTATGAAAAGGAGAATACAACCGAGGCCTTGATGTTGTAAAGTCCCTTCCAACAGTCCCTTTTATTCCCACACACTTTTGATCCACGCATTCTGTGACTGTAGGTCTAATAGCTACTCACAATTACTATTCAATCAAGCTATGGCCAACTTTTCCAAGCTAATCTCCCAAGCTACAAAACAACTCAAGCTCACACCAAAAGCTAGCCAACTCAATCCAACTTTCCCCATGAGAACTCATCTCCTTTTATAGGATGAAAAGGATAGGGTGAGGAGGTTAGGCTGATCCTAAGAGATCAAGGATGCGACTCAGATCCAAATCAATCAGAGGCCACCTCACCCTTGAATATTCTATTCTAGAACTTTTGAGAATTTCCTTTTTTTCCTTCATACGAAAATCGTTGCACCCTTAACACTGAGAAAACTCCGACAATGTTGCAGGACACTGTGGTGAAACCTACGATGATTCTAGATCGTCACACCCTTAACACTAAGAAAGGTGCGACGATCCCTTTTCCTAAGGTTTTTACAAAGGAAAATATAATTTTCATATTTCTGGGAAAATGTGTCTTCATTTTTCTTCAGGGATTCAGGCCATTGATCCTTATAAAGACAAAAGATAGGTTTACATCATTAACGGTCATAGGGTTTATAGAAATAATGTGTAACATCCATGTTCACCACTTCCCACTTCCACTCAGGAATAGGTAATGGCTGCAGCAACCCAGCTGGGTTCCTATGCTCAACCTTGACCTTCTGACACTCCATACATTTAGCAATGTACTCATCAATCTCCCTCTTCATGCCTGGCCAATAGTATTGGCTCTTGATTGTTGCCACTGTTTTCTGATATCCCGGGTGTCCAACATAAGACACATTATGCATCTCCTTCAAGATCATACTTTTCAATTCCAGAGAATTGGGTATAAAAATTATGTTCCTGTATAAGAGAACTTCATCATTACCCAATTTAAAATCTTCAACCCTTTGTTGCATTTTAGCTTGCTATAGTTTTGTCACTAACTCCATGTATTGAAAATCTTCTTTTGCAGCCTCAAAAATTATTCCTTTAATATCAGTTTGACACATGCTAATGGCTGTAGTATGCAGTTCATGAACTCTTCTATTGAGTGCATCAACCACTTTGTTCTCCCTTCCTTTGATGTTCTTGATATCAAAGTCATACTCACAGAAGAATTCCAACCATCTGCTTTGCCTAGAATTTAAAGTTGGCTGATCAAACAAATACCTCAGACCATTATGGTCTGTCCTCAGTTCAAATTTCTTTCCCACGAGGTAGTGCCTCCACTTCTTTAAAGCATGAACAATGACTAACAACTCCAAATTATGAGTGGCATAGAGCCTTTCATGCTCTCTTAATTTTCTTGATTCAAAACAAATTACAAATCCATTTTGGCTGAGGATTCCATGAAGTCCTTCTTTGCATGCATCAATGCAAGCCATGAAATCTTCATTCGAATTTGCAATCCTCATAATTGGAGCACTGGTTAACAATTGCTTCAATTGCTGGAAGCTCTTTCCACATTCTACTGTCCATTGAAAATTCACCCTTTTCCATTGTAAGGAAGTGATTGGGTGAGCAATCCTTGAAAACCCTGCAATGAATCTTCTGTAGCAGATAGCTAGACCCATGAATGATCTGAATTCTGTCAAATTCTTGGGTGTTGGACATCTTCTAATGGCCTCAATATTTTCAGGATCCACTGCTATCCCTCAATGATATGCCCCAAATAATGAATTTGGTTCTGATAAAATGAGCACTTGCTCAATTTGGCATACAACTAGTGTTCTATTAACACTTGCAACACCATCCTCAAGTGATTCTCATGTTCTTATTCTATCTTGGAATATACAAGGATGTCATCCAAAAAGACAATGACAAACTTGTCTAAATATTCTTGGAAAACACCATTCATTAAGCACATAAACACAACTGGCATATTTGATAATCTGAATGACACCACTGTGAATTCCTAATGACCATACCTTGTCCTGAAGGCGGTCTCGCTGATGTCTTCATCTCTGATCCTTAATTGATGGTATCCTGATCTGAGATCGATCTTTGAGAATATCTTTGCACCCTTTAACTGATCAAAGAGATCATCGATCCTTGTCAAGGGATACTTGTTCTTCACAGTTACTTTATGTAGCTGCCTAAAATCAATACACAATCTCAAGGTCCCATGTGGGATAACACTTGCAACACCATCCTCAAGTGATTCTCATGTTCTTATTCT